>JAXCGZ010008296.1:0-7500 GCA_037179515.1 Halocaridina rubra
CCGCTCGTTCCGTGGTGGTGGTTGTGAGAGTGAGTTTGGTGAGTGATGAGTGAGAGAGTGATACATTTGTCTCACTGAACAAAAGGCTAAGTTGGGGTTTATTATTTGGTAGTGTATGACATCATCTGGGATATAAAATCTAGTAAGATTAGATAATTTTCGATGCTTACCTGCATTTGGGCTGATCTTCTGCATGTATGTTGATTTATGGGAATTGATATATGGCTTTGAGGTACTGTCTCTTATAGGAAACTTTTCCGAGAACCAGCAGTAATATGCTTAATGTAAATACAACACTCTTAAAACCATCACATCAGAAATATGGTATAACAATTCCATATTTATTGTTTATGACAAGAAATTAATATACTTCTTTAACCCTTGATGGGCAGAATGCGTCATATCGCAAGCATGCAAGTTGGACCCGGTCAATGTTAAAATTGAGTTCAAATTCCACGGGCTTCTTTCAAAACTAATGGGCACCAGAACACTTGCTATGGTATGCCATTGTTTTCTGGTGTTGTGTGACATCTCTTATCCCCCCTTATGTGGTATATAAAGCACTCAGCGTGGGTGGACACTAGTGTAATCAAACACAATCGAGACAGTTTGCTTTCCGTAGATTGCCCGCACTCAGAGGGTTGATATCCTCCACTTTATACTCTCATAACTGGGAGAATGGGAGGGGGAATGGTGCCATGAAATGAAGCAGTGAAAGTAAATCAGCCATGACTGTTGGGACTCATGGCAGAAGATCAATGCCCACTAACCTTGTGGATGACCCATACAAGGTGGTGGGAGAGAAATAGGTAAGCTCTTTGACCCCAAGGAGCTAAGAGGGGGGATCGAGTTACACAAGCTTCTGGTGAATGCACGTGCTTTGACTCAGCTACCCCCTTCACAAGGGGGATAGCGGCCAATGTACGCATATGTACAATTACTACTAAGAAGAGTACAGACGTTCCGCTACTTATGAAAAACTGGATTACCAACATTCTCAGTTAAGAACAAAAACCTCCCCATATATTAATGTACGTATTACTGTACTGTACTGCATTATTACATTATCAATACTGTATTAAATTTTATTAATGCTGTATATTTTATGCTTTGTGTAGTAGTTAGGTGCCTTTAGCCTAAGTGCTGTACAGTACAGCATATGTATGTACTGTACAGTACTCTCTTTTTCCAAAAAACAACTTATGAACAATTCTACATAAAAAACGGACAACTGGAACCTAACTCGTTCATAAGTAGAGGAGCGTTTGTACCAAAACATGAGATATAAACAGCCTCACCTCAGACATGATGTGATGAGCGAGGTAATGATAATTAAAGCTTCGCATTTCTTGATAGGCTTCTCTTCGTCCTTTTTCTCGGAATTGTCTTTATCTTCTATGACGAAGGTTTCTTCCTCGGCGCCCAGAGCCACCAAGATGTCAGGTATACTCTTTTTTATGCTGTGAAGGTAAGTGAAATTACTTTTCTGCAAAGTTAATTATGATGACAACAATTAACATCTGACAAGTCACAACACTCCACATCTCTGTTTCTCTTTGCTTTACGCAATATCATTTGCCCGTCCTGGTGTAACACACACACACACACACACACAAAGGCAATTTGTATCACTGGAATACTGTATGATTCTGCATGATTAATTATGATGACAGCTCTTTCAAATTTAAAAATCTACATCTTCATGCAAGAAAAAAAAAATACTAAGAACTATATAAGTTTTTAATACAATAAGCCCATTCCCCCTGGTAAGTGGGGTGGCTGAGCCAAAGAACACACATCTGTCATACGCCAAAACACAACTCAATCATTTCACTTAGATCCTTGGGGAAAAAGGACTACCCATAATTTCCCCCCCTCACAGACCAGTAAACTTTTTTATAATCAGTCTTAGCAAATCAGTATAGGTGAAATTTCCATATTTGGAAAGCAATTACATGTTTGTTTGCCATTTTATATCATAAGTAATCCCTATTATGGGGCTGGAAACAGGTTGGGGCTGGAGAATTAAGGCTGGATGCCCTTCCTAACACCCCACAGTGGGCTTGATCGAGAGTTTTCTAACCATTTGCCAGAGCTGTCCCTGGATGCCCAACATTTGTGATATGGACCTAATATTAGTGAAAAAGAATAACAAAATAAAATTTCAATATAAACCAAATTTGCTATTATAAATCCCCTAAAATCACAAATCCGATGAGCAGTTACTACAGTACTTTTGACCATGACTAATAAGTCCAATGTCAAGAAAAGGATAAATATTTTTTTTTTTATCAAATATCCCCTATAACAAAAGTGAAGAGTTTAAGGTTATGTAATAAACATAAGATGATTAGGACCAACTTCATGGTATATAATTGGAAAGAAGCTTACTTGTACTATACAACCATACAAGGAACATGCCTCTTGTAATACATTGTAAGCCAAGTTCATGTACATTCATATACAACGGCCGCAATTCTCCTTGTCATGGTGGTGGTTCAGTCAAAGCACACATTCACTAGAAGCTAACATACCTCTATAAGTCTTATTAGTTCCTTGGGGATAAAAGGCTGCCACAGATGCACCCATCTGGGTCACCCACGGCATAACAGGACAAGAATTTTTTGTCAAGAATTTTGACAGCTGCAGTTGGATTACCCACACTACTTTATTTTCATAATGTGCTCCAAGTCTGCATCACAAATTTGCACTTTTGCGTTTATTCTTAGATCAACAGATAAAGGAATATCAAATTTCACTTTGTGCTAATCAATACACTCTCCTAGATAGGGGTTAACGCACCTTGTACTTCACATTCTCAGGGATCTCTAGTTCAAGCATCTAGTATAACCAACCTATATTCCTCTTCACTATTTTCAACCTATTCACCCAGTCTAAGTGTCAAAGTCATATCTTACATTATTATAACAGAAGAAAAAAGTAAATAAAAAGACAAAATCAACCAGAGGAAGAAGAAAAAGATGGAAAAAAGCAAACAGAAGAAGAAGAAGAAGAAGAAGAAGAAAGCAGAAAAAAAAACAGAAGCAGAAGAAGGGATAAGGAAACGGAAGAGGAAGAAGAAGGAAGCTGTCAGAATACTTACAGTTTTATCTTCTCATCAGGAGAAAGAATGGGAGTAACAGCAAACTGCTTAAGGAATGGCCAGAGGAAAGAATAAAAGTATTTTGGAAATACTGAACCTCTCTCTTGTTCCAGGTAATCGGCTGCACTTAATCTCTTTTCAGGGTCTCTCTGGATCATGTGCTCAATAAGTGCCTGAAATTAATTTTCACTTAAGTTCATAATCATGAAACTATGCTGAAATAAAGTCTCATCTCTAATCCAATCTAAATTACAGGCGAGAAAGTCTCTCCAATCTTGGTGGAACTGTCTAATGATTCATCTCTTCAGAGGCAAAAGTTTTTCAAAAAACTTTTTAGTTCCAGACAAATTATGAGAAAAAAATAGAGAAAAATACTTTTTGAAGCGTCTCACACGTGGGGTTGTTGGCCATACAATCTCTGTTGGATGAGTATTTTTGTCTGTTAAACGAAATATTTTGCCCCTGCCTTAGGAAGGTTAAAAGAGAACCAGAATGAACAAGAATACTGATTCAAAGCATGGAATTACATTGTCACTTTTGGACGAGACATTTTGTCCTTCCGGATAAATGTCAGACTGACAATAATGATATATTTCGCAGTTTCCGAGGCCTGCTTCCGGAATTTTGAGCAGCCAGTGGCTTGGTCTTCAGTACATATAGCATGCACACATGTGACTATGTGAGAATGTTTATAACTGCAGAGATATGAGGAAATATTTTTCTTATTTTATGTACAGCTTTCTTCTTCAAATTGAAGTCCCCCTGTTGACAGCAAGTGTGGAAAAAAAGGATACATAACTGTCATATAACTGAAGGTCCTCTGAACTTAATAGGATTGGTAAGGCCAGCTCAGTTAAGTCTTCCTTCAGTTGGAGTTCTTTTCTTGTGCCTACATCTACACCAAATATTCAGCCGTATTCATCGCACATCTTTTACTATCTCTTCACATCTGATAAGTCACAACACTTCCCATCTCTGTTTCTCTTTGTACAACTACACTGAGTATTCTGTCGCATTCATTGTACATCTTTTACTATCCCTTCTCATCTGATAAGTTACAACACTTCCCAGGTCTGTTTCTTTTTGTTTTCTTTCTAACTTTTCTTGATGCTCAGGCCCAACGGGGACAATTTTCTATGCCTGTCCTCGTATCATACTCGTTAAAAAAAACACAGAAATAAATAAATAATATTAATACTAATAATAATAATAAAAAATATCCTTACCTTTACTTTTGGATCATCTATTTTGTCCAACACTTTAGAAGGATAATACTCTCCAGCACGAAACAATAGGAGCTGTGTCAAATCAAAGGGAGCACAACCCTCTGTAAAGAGCTCGGCTAAACAACACCTACATATAGCAGAGAAAAATTTTTGAGTCAAATAGTTTGTCATTCTATTAAGAATTAGAAAAATAAAATAATATGCTATGACAGGCTAGTGCAATGTAGTCAGTCTCCTGAAGCCAGCTTATTAATCATTATGAAAAAGATTATGAATCTTACAAATCATATTCAATATAGTGCAGTGGATAAAACATAGAGTTTAGCATGTTGATCAAAACTAAATTTTTTTTCCTTATTGGCTTTTTATTGTTTACAGTATTTGGGTTCCGCTTTTGAGCTACATTAAAAAGGAACCCTTGGAATGTCACCTAATATTTAGCAATGAGATATTAGAGGAGACAACCATGTTATCCCCTCCGAATTTGATGCGTGACCTATCAACTTCAGCATCCTGGACCTGGAGTGGCAGCATAATTGGCGTAGGCCCAGCCTTTTGATCTACAACTCAGAGGAGGAGAGGCAAAAGAGGCCGAACTAATCCCTGCCCCTCACGGGGCAAAAGAACCTGGCCGAGGCTTCAGTCGTCGGAGCGATGACCTCAATTCTCAACACAAAAATTTCTTATACATCAAGAGATGACTCTTCGGCAGTCATTTCTCAAAGACTCCTTCTACCTATAGACACTGATAGCAATCCAGGCAATACATTATGGAAGACTGCACCACATATGACCACATTTGCCACCAACACAACATACACTCCCTGAGAACTCATTGGGAAAGCCCATGATTGGAAGTGGCCTTCCTTAGGGACTCAGAGCTGTTGGATCTGGCAGCTCAGGGAACAACAACGTCGGTGTTTTACTTTCTACCAGTAATAATTTACATTTGTAAATAATTTATAACTTACATTTGCTTTGTACACACAACTGAATTTCTGTGTTCAAATCCTCTGAGGATAGTTTCCAGTTAAGTCTTACATCTGAAATTTTAACTAATATTTCAATAAATACCCAATAAATTCAATATTTTTGTATAAACACAGTTAATACTTCTGTTTTAGTGCTTCAGTCATCCATCAATTGTATTTTTTATAAAAGAATAAAATATCTATAATAAGGTGGGGGGAAAAGAATCCCTTCTCAAAGTTCCCCTGTGTGTCGTAAAAGTTTAATAATTGGGGCAGAGAGAGGGAATATGGCTATCTCCTTTGCATATTCCTCAAAAAAAAGTCAAGCTTTTTGCTCTGGCACAGCCATACCCCCTTACATGGGGGACTGTGGGTATGATATACAGATAGATAATAACCTGTATAATAAAAGCCTACTAAAAGTCACATACTATCCCTTCACTTCTAGCAAGTAACAACACTCCCCTTCTTTGTTTCTCTGTGGTTTTTCTCCTCATTATTATAACTTAATGCCATATTTCTGTCTTGTACTTAAGCTGCTACTTTTTCTTAAATGTTCTCTTAGTGTCCAATCCCAATGAGGGTAATTTTCTTTGCCCATTCCAGTCATGCTCATAAAAAAAAATAATCTTACCCAGCGGAAAAGACATCCATAGAGGGTTTGCAGTGGCCACGTTCTTCTATAAATGCAACGAGCTGCTGAGTATCCATCTGCAAAGCTCTGAAGAATCTGAAATAGAAGAACCAACAATCGTAAAACAAAGCTCTGGAATATAATTTTTTTTTTTTTACAGATAAGTAAATGAATAAAATAAGTGAGCATCAGCCACTATTCATGGCAAAATGAACTGCAGTCTACTGAAAATTATATGCAGTTGCAATAGCACTTTAATGGAAAAGTTCCTGTTTTAAGATTTGTAAATGTTTTAGTTAAGGGGAGCTTGGTCGTGCAATGATTAAAGACCAGAATGCTGAATACAAATGGAGGAATGAGTTGTATGCATTACTTGGACTCTAACAACTTCACTACCTTCATGCCCACAACTGAATGAGAGAAAACGAGTGGGAACTTCTGTAGACTAGTATTCTAATATTTCATTAATAGTAAACTACTGCAATCTATGGTTTTCAATCTTGATTACAGACACTGATATATACCGTTCAGGTGCAATATAGCATATTCTTCTACGTGATGTATCAAAATAGTAAGTATAATGGGCAGGGTCATTATCTTGCAGAACACCAGGTTTATATGTGGCGAAATCAGCTAGTAAGAGCCAACTCCATGAAGACACCATTACGTTTTCCAATTTAATGTCTCCGTGACATACCTGCAAAGAGATAAGGAGAGTTAGCTATAAAAGGTCATTTTTTCAAGAAGACACCATAACGTTTTCCAATATAATGTCTCTGTGACAATCCTGCAAATATATAGAAAGAGTCAGTTATAAAATGTCATTTCAATCTGCTAGGGAGAACTAGGGCATAAAGGGTGCATCTGTACACTCCATTTGAAGGGAATACGGAGTGCATTTGTACACTATATTCGAAGCTTACAGACAATTCTGCAGTAACACTGACAAAATCTCAAATAAAATAACTAAAACTCTTAATTATATTTTAAACACATTGGCTGGACTCCCCTTGCCAGGGGGGTGGCCTAACCAAAGAATACACATTCACCATAAGGCAAACAAACCTCGATTAATACTCTTAGCTCCTGGAGGAAAGAGGGTTGCCACAATTCCCCTCCCCACCATCCTGCTTGGGATATATTTTCTATGACACAAATGTATCATAATTCTATATTACTGTATATATATTACGACGAATCGATTCACGCTAATTTTATTAGTCAAAACCATATTTCAATACATATAACTCACATTCTGCTGATGAGCCTGGTTTAAAGCACAAAGAAGCTGAAACGCAAGCCACTTTTTCTCGATCGGCGTCAAAAACGGGCGAGTAGAAATTCTATCATAGAGACTTGTCTTTACATACTGGCGAAACATGAATCCAGCCTTCTCGGTCACCTGTTTAATAAATAAAAAAAAAATTACAAAACAAAGTCAGCAGATTTCGAAAAGCCAGCCTTCTAAAAGTATTTTCGTTGTCATAATGAAAGCAAGGCTATTCAAAAAGATGGATAATTTGTAGGATTTTCGACATCAGTAAATGTTTTCCTTTTTTTTTTGTC
>JAXCGZ010008296.1:15000-27500 GCA_037179515.1 Halocaridina rubra
CGCAAGAAAGAAAAAGAAAAACGTTGAAAAAAAATGGAAATCCATAATGTAAATATTACTGAAACCGTAATTAGTACTTTCTTTTGTTTACTGTTCACATAAAGTTTATATTGAATCGTAGTCACCGTGGCTCAAGCGGTAGCGTCCGCGACTCTGAGGCGTCAGGTCGAGGGTTCGCACCCCGTCACGGTCTGAGGTTAGCAAGGGTATGCACTCAGGGTAACAATTACATCTGCCAAAACAAATCCTCAGCAAGAAGGCAAACGTTCTAGCCCTTGGTAGAAAAGCGATTCCGTGACGTAAAACCGCAACAATAAAGTTAATGTTGAATTACACATGAAAATATACGCCCTTATCACATATATTTTCAGGTCATGAATTACGCACTCATATGCATCAATGACAACTATGTAAAATAAGAATTTCAAATTACAATCACGTAAGTGCATAATTTCCTTGCCCAGAAGCAAACCCAGCACGCAAAATGTAAGGTAATGAGAATGGGTACAAGTGCAAGAAGGCCCAAGCTTGACTACTCGGTGGCTGGAGTACAACTTCAAGAGACAGAAAATGAGAGAGATCTAGGAGTAAACATACTGGCAGATTTGTCTCCAGAAATACATATAAATGGCGTAGTAAGGGCAGCATATGCATTCTTATCAAATGTAAGGGTAGCCTTCAGGCACATGGACAAGGAAATGTTCAGAAATATTTATGTAACCTATGTGAGGCCAAAACTCGAATATGCAGCCCCCTTTTGGAATCCGCACTTGAAAAAGCACATAGCTAAGCTTGAAAAAGTTCAAAGACATGCCACGAAACTGGTGCCAGAAATACGCAATCTCGGTTATGATGAGAGGCTGAGGGAATTAGACTTGCCATCACTCGAAGCTAGAAGAGTAAGGGGGGATATGGTGACAGTCTTTAAATTCCTTCATGGTTATGATAGAGTGGATAGGGATCGATATTTCGATATGGCTGGCTCTAGAACTAGAGGTCATAGTTTGAAGCTTCGGAAGAAAACTTGTTTGCAGGATGTAAGGAAATACTTTTTCAGTGTAAGAGTAGTTGATAATTGGAATTCGCTAAGCGAGGAGGTAGTTAATGCTACCTCAATCCATAGTTTTAAGGACAGGTATGATAAGTATCACTAAGTCTAAAAATGGAACCGATCAGGAGACGGGAAGATACGAGCTCTGGGCTCTTTCCCGTAAACACAATTAGGTAATCACAATTAGGTAATCACACGCGTGCGTATACACGGCGAAGCACATATGACCACACCCAAAAGCGTATATTTCTCCAAAAGAGTGACCACACCCTCTCTTACAAAAACTTGAGTCTCCTTCTACGTATCCATTATAACATTATTTCATTTTTTTTGTTTATTTATTTATTTTTTTATTTTTTTATTTTTTTTCCTAGGTAATAGCTTTATTTATCGTTTGTCTATGAAGCTATTTATCCCAGTCGTTATTTTATTCTCCTCTACTTCTTGAGGGGGGTTTACACGGTCAAACGGTTCGTCGAACGCGGTTCGACAGACAAGTGTTTGAAGTGATGTTCGAACGTGTGAACGGGGTATTTGGTTGTCGAACACGTGGTTCGTCGAACGCCGTTCGACAGACAAGTGTTTGAAGTGATGTTCGAACGTGTGAACGGGGTATTTGGTTGTCGAACACGTTTGACAAACGTTTTCGACAACCAAATACCCCGTTTACACGTTCGAACATCACTTCAAACACTTGTCTGTCGAACCGCGTTCGACGAACCGTTTGACCGTGTAAACCGCCCTTTATGCACACATGTTGTTCAGTCGCACCCACTGTGGGGCGTTAGGATGGGGGTATCCAGCCTTAATTCCCCAACTCCAACATGTCTGTGTCCATCTCTATCCGAATGGGGATTAACTGTGACATAAAAAGGTGAATATGTCGATCAATTGTTTTTTTTTAACAGAGGCACGGTAAAAAAAAAAAAAAAAACACACACACACACACACACACCACACACACACACACACACACACACACACACACACACACACACACACACACACACACACACACACACACACACACTAGGGTATTCTACCTTAGCACTGTCCTTTAAAATACTTCTTGACACAAAAAAAATAAAAAATAAAAATAATAAAAATAATAAAAAGTAAAAGGGCATATGTTAGAAACAGCAAGCTTAATTTCATTTCAAGGCTTCATTAACGGTAAAGAGATTATTTTATGGAAGATCACTGGACGAGCGCCAAGTTTCCAGAGCTAGCTTGTGCATCTTATCTTCGTCAAAACTTCATATATAAGACGATAAGATGAAAGAAGTTACCGGATCAATTTTAAGTTTCCTATGCTACTTTGTGCGACCTATCTCCGCCAAAACCTCATGGGTAGGAGAAGATTAGAGATCATTGGATGAATGTTAAGATTCTAAAACTAGTTCATTCAACCTATAGCTTCGACTAAAACCTTATTAGTATGAGAAGATAAAATGACAGAAATCATTGGATGAAGGTCAGGTTTCCTAAGCTAGTTCGTACATATTATCTTTATTAAAACTATATATATAAGAGGATTAGAGAACCCAGCCACTGAGGGGGGCAAGCCAGCCTCAACTTGGTGCCGGTCCCAAGCCCGGGTTGATGGGGGAGGGTTGGCGACAGGAAGGGCATCCGGCCATAAAAATCTTGCCAAAACCAAAATATGGCCAGTACACTGCCAGAAACATCGACCCCCACATAAAAGTGGGAAAAGATGTAGACGAAGAAGAACAAGAAGATATAAGAGGATTAGACAAAAGAGATCACTGGATGAACTTAAAGTTCCTATGATCGTTCGTACAGCCTATATTCACCAAAACCTTATGTATATGAAAGAATAAACAAACAAACTTTATTTCCATTTCAATACAATGGGTATTCGTCAGCCAGGGCAAGCCCCAACCCCCCATTGTGGTGTCCAACCACAGCAGTTCCTGCCAGTAAACAGCTTAAACTCTCGGTCTTGGACGGGAACCGATCTTTCGACCTCGTGAATGCGAAGCCAGCGCGTTACCACTGTACGACGAAGAGATCATTGGAAGAACGACAACTTTCCAAACAAGTTCGTGCTTCCTATCTTCGCTAAAACCTAATGATAATTTGACGAAAGAAATCACTGGATGAACGCGAGGTTTCCTAAGCTAGTTCCTGCTATCTATCCTCGATATATCCTCACGAATATAAAGAAAATTAGACAAGAGCAGAGGAGGATATTTCGACGGGCAGTCCATGTATATTCGACAGGTTCAGTGACCAAATCGTTAGATGTATAACATTAACGGTGGGACCGTATCTCCAAGTTGGGTCTCTACTGAAGATGGAAATGATATTCTTGCAGGTCTCATGCAGCAGATAATATATATATATATTTTTTTATTCATCAAAAGATATATCGCAGGCGAATCTATTTAGTTGCATTTTGACATTTCTTAAGAGAGAGTATCACTAAGTTGAAATGAAAAAAACAAAACAAAAGTTTCAGTATTTAACTTTATGGTAAATTTAGCAGATAAAACAGGTATGGTTAAAACACTTAGTATTCACAAAAAATTGGTATCTGTATTGTGCTGGTGTTAAAAGGGGCCGCAGTAGCTCACTGATAGAAGGTGCGAGTCATGAGGCAACTACTGCGGGCTCTATCCCACCCGGGGCGTTAAGAAGGGTTCCAGCCTTAATACTCAAGCTCCAACATCACTGTGTCCACTCGCATTCAAATAAGGACTAATAGTGGCAATTAAAATGGTGTGGTCACCGTGGCTCAAGCGGTAGCGTCCGCGACATTGAGGTGTCAGGTCGAGGGTTCTCCCCCCGTCACGGTCTGAGGTTAGCAAGGGCATGCACTCAGGGTAACGATTACATCTGCCAAAACAAGTCCTTCGCAAGAAGGCAACCGTCCAAACCCTGGGTAGAGAAGGGAGTCCGTGACGTAAAACCGGACCAACAAAGTGACAATTAAAATGGTGCATCATTTGAGTGTCTTGGTGTTGTAAAATAATCTTGTTTATTTTTTCAGCTGCACCTCCCATATCTAATTTTCTTTCTTTCTTTCATTTATGCAATTTTTTTTTCTGTTTTCTAGGGCAGAGGAGAAATAATACTGTGATTACCTAATTGTGATTACCTAATTGTGATTACCTAATTGTGTTTACGGGAAAGAGCCCAAAGCTCGTATCTTCCCGTCTCCTGATCGGTTCCATTTTATACTTAGTGATATTTATCATACCTGTCCTTAAAACTATGGATTGAGATAGCATTAACTACCTCCTCGCTTAGCGAATTCCAATGATCAACTACTCTTACACTGAAAAAGTATTTCCTTACATCCTGCGAAGAAGTTTGTCTCTGAGGTTCCATGTGAGGACTGAATGGACAAAAGAAGGAAAGGCGGATTTTCCAAGAAGGAAGCAAGAAGTTCTTTCTGCAAGGAGTCACAGCATAGGAAATGGGGTTCTGACAGGAGAACTCCCAGTTAAGTAAAAATAAAATTTCACTAGGCGACCTCCTCCCCTTTACAAATGGAATTTTGGCCTTTATAGGACATCTTTTTCTACTTCTTCTACGGGTGGTGGAAAGTATTGTGGCAACACTAAGAGGACTGATCGAGGTAATTTACTTCTGGTGAATGTGTGCTTCGACTAGGCCACACCCCTTACAAGGGGGGATTGCGACCATTGAGTATTGATTCTTGGTAAAAAATCCTCCAATATTCCTTAATGGTCATGGCAGCTGATTTACGATTAAGTTTACAACCTATGTTATAATTATGATTATTTTCTCCCAGTGTAGAAAAGAAAAGGGGTAGAGATCGCGAGTCGGGAAGTGGCTACTGCAAGTTCGATCCCACCCATGGCCGTTAGAAAAGACATCCAACCTTACTCCCCAAGCGCCAACATGCCTGTGTCCATCCCCATTCAAATAGATACTCATTGTGGCGTATAAAAAGATGAATTAATACGACGAAGAGTTAAGATCACAGTAAAAAAACATAAAGGACATCCAACCTTACTCCCCAGGCGCCAAAAATGCCTGCGTCCACCCCCATTCGAATGGATACTCATTGTGCGTATAAAAAGGTGAATTAATACGACGAAGAGTTAAGATCACAGTAAAAAAACATAAAGGACATCCAACCTTATTCCCCAAGCGTCAACATGCCTGCGTCCACCCCCATTCGAATGGATACTCATTGTGGCGTATAAAGAGGCGGCGACGAGTTAAGATCACAGTAAAAAACATAAAACACCGGCGTCAACCAGTCTACTTTGCCTTGATATAAACTTAGAGCAAGAAACAAAAATAAATTAATTGATTGATCTCGAAACAGGTCCTCTAGAACATGCTTATTTCAAGGACTCTTCTTTTGTCCCTCAGAGGGCATCAACCATAGATAATTAAGACAAAAAAAACACAGTAAACGAAAAAAAATCCATATAAAAAAGCTTACAAAAATAGACTAAATGATAATCAAACCAAAACGTGTCTCCGAGTCGGTAAATTGCCCTAACTGCATCATTCTGTAAATGGACACAAAATTGGACCTTTTCAATTTGATGTACAATGAAATATGCGGTCGAAAGATCGGGTCCCGTCCAAGACCGAGAGTTGAAGCTGTTTCCTGGCAGGTACTGCTGTGGTTGGGCACCACAGTGGGGGGTTGGGGCTTGCCCCGGCTGACAAATACCCATTGTATTGTAATGGAAATTAAGGTTTATTATTATTATTATTATTATTATTATTATTATTATTATTATTATTATTATTATTATTATTATTATTATTATTATTATTATTATTATTATTATTATTATTATTATTATTTTCTATGTAATAAAATTTTAATTGTGTGGTCGTCGTGGCAAAGTGGTAGCGTCCGCGACTTTGAGGCGTCAGGTCGAGGCCTGGCGGCCCACCACGGTCTGCAGTTAGAAAGGGCATTTACTCAGAGTAACGATCACACCTGCCAAATCCAGTCCTATCCCTTACTATCAAAAGTAGTTCGTGACGTAAAACCAATCACATTTCATCACAATAGAATTTTAGTTCTATATCTAGGTACTGAAATGCGGGACCGCGGTTGCTCAGTGGTAGAACCCACGGGTCGGGAAGCGGCTAACGTGGGTTCGATCCTACAGCGGGGTGTTAAGAAGGACATCCAGACTTAATCCCTCAGGTCCAACCTGTCTATATCTACCATCATTACGAAAT
This sequence comes from Halocaridina rubra, assembly GCA_037179515.1. Classification (NCBI taxonomy): domain Eukaryota; kingdom Metazoa; phylum Arthropoda; class Malacostraca; order Decapoda; family Atyidae; genus Halocaridina; species Halocaridina rubra. The sequence goes on from JAXCGZ010008296.1 coordinate 21,257, forward strand.
GTAAAATAAAACTATGCATTACATATTATACACTATAAAACGATACTTGTAAAATCTTGCTAAATGATTTCTTGAATCTTATTTTCACGAGTTTAATCTCACTAGTTTAATCTTACCACTTTAAGTAATAATAGTGAAAAAACAACTAATGCACTCACTAGTTTCATGACTTTCATTATACAATCTATGCCAATTATTTTTATTCTTTTCATAATATTATTCTTGGGAAGACGGGAAAAATAATTGCATGATCCTATTTGATTCACTTACAACTGACATCAAAACAGCATTGCCAATTAATATTCTCTCTCTCTCTCTCTCTCTCTCTCTCTCTCTCTCTCTCTCTCTCTCTCTCTCTCTCTCTCTCTCTCTCTCTCTCTCTCTCTCTCTCTCTCTCTCTCTACTACTACTACTACTACTACTACTACTACTACTACTACTACTACTACTACTGATGATGATGATGATGATGATGATGATGATGATGATAATGATGATGATGATGATGATGATGATGATGATGATGATGATGATGATGATAATTATTATTATTATTATTATTATTATTATTATTATTATTATTATATATTATTATTATTATTATTATTATTATTATTATTATTATTATTATTATTATTATTATTATTATTATTAAAATAATAATTAAAATAATAATAATACCATTGTGCTTATGAATGTGTCTCTTTGAAATGAAGAAATTATTCATCGAATGCTACCAATATCTAATAAAGCACCCACAGAAGTTGCAATCCTCTCTCTCTCTCTCTCTCTCTCTCTCTCTCTCTCTCTCTCTCTCTCTCTCTCTCTCTCTCTCTCTCTCTCTCTCTCTCTCTCTCTCTCTCTCTCTCTCTCTCTCTATCTATCTATCTATTTCTGTTCTAGTTACTGTTCTAGTTTCCTGCGCAGAATCAACTGTTCAATAGTTTTCTTTTCGTATTTCTTTCTATTGAATGACACCGGGACGGGCAAAGAAAACTGCCCTCATCGGGGCAGGGCACAGAAAATATGAGAAAAAAAGTAGAAGCTTAAGTACAAGGTAGAAATAGGAGAATGGTGAACAACAGAAAAAACAGGCTGAAAAAATATGCAAATTAATGAAGAACTATAATAATAATAATAATAATAATAATAATAATAATAATAATAATAATAATAATAATAATAATAATAATAATAATAATAATAATAATAATAATAATAATAAAAATAATAAAAATAATAATAATAATAATAATAATAATAATAATAATAATAATAATAATAATAATAATAATAATAATGATAATAATAATGAGAATGAATGCAAAGAGGAAAAGAGGTGGGGAGTGTTGTGACTAATTAGATGTGGAGGGAAAATAAGATATGTAACGAATTCGCCAGAGTATTGGCGAATATTGTAACACTGATCTGTCCCGGCCAGTTCTATTGGTCAAATTATCTTTTAAAAACCTCGCCCTGCTATGCCATATATTTAGTGACAAAATATTGTTGACTTTTAACTTATTATAGGATAAAAAGTTCCTTCTCATGTGTTAGAATTAGTCGCCCCTAAGATTGGGGGCTGGATATAGCCATGTTGAAACTAGGGAATTAAGGCTGGATGCCTCTCCTAATGCCCCACGGTGATATTGTGGAATATAATTTCATTACTATCTATTTATCTATCTATCTATCTATATACTTGAGCCATTTTTCCCTTATAAGGGAAGTGGCTGAGTCAAGGCAAAATACTCTGACTCTTTGGGAAGAGAAAATACAGAGGAGGGGATGCTCAGTCCCCTCGCTCCGCCTCATCTAGCCGATTCTTACGACACGCAGGGGAACACGGAGGCAGCATTCCAGCCTCCCTTCCTACATACTTTTTTTTTTTTTTTATCTCTTAGAGGATGAACATGAATCCCGCCTTGACGTATCCATGGTTGTCGCATGAAACTGCTTTGAGAGGAACAAGCTAATTGGGAATCCCCCGGCTCCAACGTGTCTGCGCTTACCCCCATTTGAGTAAGAATTACTTGGAAGACATAAAAATGGAGAATATTGATTGAATATAGATAATATTTCCAAATTATTCATTTGGTGAATTTACGAATACAACCAGAGATGTAAAAAATAAATTAATTTTTACTGCCTTTTTAGATAAGACAAAATTGAGATTTAATTTTATCCACGAAAAAAATATAATTCAATATATAATAAAAAAAAAAAGTCAGTAAGTTTACAATCACTGGCGCATATTACTTCATTTTTGTATCTGGATTCGGTTTTACGTCACGAACTCCCTTTTCTACTAAGGGCTAGGACGGTTACCTTCTTACGAAGGACTTGTTTTGGCAGATGTAATCGTTACCCTGAGTGTATGCCCTTACTAACCTCAGTCCGTGACGGGGCGCGAACCCTCGACCTGCCGCCTCAGAGTCGCAGTGTTTCTGATTTTCAGTATCAGATAAATCATTATCGTCAAAGAATTAGGCGAAAAACTCCCGGAAAAAATGACATTAGTTAAACGAATCGTCTTTGTCCTTGTTTCATGGAATAACTGGTTCTAATCAATTATGGAAACTCACTCAGTAGCGAAACGAGTTTCTTATGTAATGAAAAACTCAGTTTCAACATCTGATTCCCTGCTTTGCTGGATATAAATAAGGTCATAAATATGCTATAGCTGCAATTATCCTTGTAAGGAAGTTGGTTGAGTCAAAGCACATATGCAGAGGAAGTTAATATACCTTAGTCCTTGGGGATATGGGGCTGCCAGTGACAATTAAGAAAGGAAAAAAATCTCAAACTCTAGGAAATTATCCTATAGTTTTAATTCCAATTATTTGTTTCCTAGCAGAGTAAACTAAAAAATATAACTAGGTAAAATAGAAAAAAATATAAAATTATTTCCTTGATCCCGGCATTTTTTTTTTATCGTAGATGAATTTTATGTAAGTAGATTCTTATCACGTGACTTTTTATAGTCTTCAAACTGTCAAAAAATTTCCAATTTCTTGCAATACGTGACCTGTTTTACGTCAAGGACTCCCTTTCCTACTATGGGCGAGGATGGTCCCTTCTTGAGAAGGACTTTAGTTTTGGTATGTGTGATCGTTACCATGAGTGAATGCCCTTTCTAACCTGAGATCGTGGCGGGTCGCGAACCCTCGATCTGTCGACTCAACGTCACAAGCGCTACCACTCTGTCTCGGTGACCACTCCCTTCTGAATGGGAACGAATTGTCACAAAAATAAAAGATAAAAGAAAAATTTAGCCTATGCCAGAATAAAAGAGATACAATAAAAAAATTTTCATAATTCCCTAAGACGGCAGGGAGATTTGGGGCAAAGGCGACCAGTAGAAATGATAACAGAAAAATATAAGAAAAAATAAGTATAGAAAGGAAGAGATAAGTTCACTTTAGCTCAATACAAAAATGCATTCGAGGGGAATGCAGTAAAGAATAAATAAGAGAAAAAAAATTCAAACACACACACACAGGAAATGTTCAGATATATTTATGTAACCTATGTGAGGCCAAATCTTGAATATGCAGCCCCTTTTGGAATCCGCACTTGAAAAAAACACTTAGATAAGCTTGAAAAAGTTCAAAGACATGCCACGAAACTGGTGCCAGAAATACGCAATCTCAGTTATGATGAGAGGCTGAGGGAATTAGACTTACCATCACTCGAAGCTAGAAGAGTGAGGGGGGGATATGGTGACAGTCTTTAAATTCCTTCATGATTATGATAAAGTGGATAGTGATCGATATTTCGATATGGCTGGCTCTAGAACTAGAGGTCATACTTTGAAGCTTCGTAAGAAAACTTGTTTGCAGGATGTAAGGAAATACTTTTTCAGTGTAAGAGTAGTTGATAATTGGAATTCGCTAAGCGAGGAGGTAGTTAATACTAACTCAATCCATAGTTTTAAGGACAGGTATGATAAGTATCACTAAGTCTAAAAATGGAACCGATCAGGAGACGGGAAGATACGAGCTTTGGGCTCTTTCCCGTAAACACAAGTAGGTAATCACAATTAGGTAATCACACACATATATATAAGGCATCAAAAAATGGTTGTTTTTTTCCTCCTATTCTTATACAAGAATGAGTCTTCCAGGATACGAAAAATAAAATCCTGGATACTCGAGACAGTTTCTAATTCCAGATTGAAATCAATTTGGATATCCTAATGCATAGCCTATTAACTGGCTTCCAGTCGTGTTTTTTACAACATGACACGGACAGGTTGGAGCCGGGGGATTAAGGCAGATAGGATGATACGTAAATTCTATAATCACTTGATATAACGGACTTAGAATATTATCTGCATTTGATGTGATGCAATTAGTTTCCTTATGTAGATGCTTACTTATTCTTTGTGGCGGCCTCAGCACTCTAACCACTGCGCTACCGCGGTTCCCAATGACAGCACATTAGCAGTAATAATAAGTGATTACACACACACACACACACAAACTTATACATCCATTGTCGAAATGTAAAAAAAATTCCTAATTTTTTGCACTATCAGAATTAAATTTTATATAATTTTAAGAAGCAAATCAGAAAGTATAAAAAATAACACACTAAATTTTTTCTTTTATGAGTGTGATACTCAGACAGTCAAGAAAATTGCCCTCATCAGGCCCGGGCACCAAGAAAACATTAAGACGAAGAAAAAGTAGAAATTTAAGGGCAAGGCAGGAATAAGGGAATGATTCATCAAACGCGAAAGTAAGATTTCACAAGCTCTGAATTATAGCTATTTCTGACTGAGGAATAGCTCAACAAATCTATATTAAAAAAAAGGGGGACTTCGATAGCATAGTGGTAAAATACTCATTTGGAAACCCACTCTGGGGCGTTGGGAAGGACATCCATTCTTAATTCTTCAGCTTCAAACAAATCAAACTTGCGAACGTTACCACTCGGCCACGGTGCCCAATGCCGAAAAAACAATAAAAAAAAAATGCCAAATATATCTTCAACCGCTTACAGTCCGTCGACAGAATATTTGCTAGTAGTATATAACTTTATGCTGAACACGGCAGTCACATGTACGAGTTTTTATTGGGTAATTCCTCGCGAGATCCTGGTGTTGTGCTGGAAAGATATGCACCCACAGTTTTATCTGTCTCTAACCTTATCTAGTTTATAACCAGCTGTTGACGTAGTTCGCACACAGTTGTGTACGTATTAGAAAACTTCATGTTTAATTTACTTACATATGCGGGTATTCTGTGGGAAATTCTACACCAGATCCTGGTATTGTGCTAGAAAAAGGTATAATACCCCCAGTTCCCCAAGTAGCACAAAATGCGTTTTGAAAAGTCCAAAAATTAGATGGGATTACACGGACTGAGGTTAGTAAAGGCATACACTCAGGGTAGCGATTACATCTGCCAAAACAAGTCCTTCGTAAGAAGGCAACCGTCCTAGCCCTTAGTAGAAAAGAGAGTTCGTGACGTAAAACCGAATCCATCCATCATCAGACTTATTAAAATGCACATGTTCAGCGGGGCGATAGGAAGGGCATCCAACTTTAATCCCCTTATAGCTCCAACCTGTCTGTGTTCACCCCCATTAGAATGAGGACTAATAGTGACAAACGAATGGTTTTTCTATGAGCAAAGTCATACAAGGAAAAAAATTAATACATTGTCCGTTTCTACTGGAGAATAATCGAAGTTGTTTTCCTTGAACAGCAACACACTACCGACTACTACATAAAAAAAAACAAGTCCGAAACTCACTAAGGAACATTCAACAGATGTATCTCCTATGGAAAAGTTGAAAATTGCTAAATCCGTAACCATCCCTCCCCTCTTTCTTCTAGTTTCGAATGATGGTAAGTCTAACTCCCTCAGCCTTTCTTCGTAAGTGAGATTAAGTATTCTTGTTACTCTAGAAAAATTCATTCACGAGTAGGAGAGGAAATATGTTCAAAGGATTGTAATATAATGCACCGTTTATTGTGTCACAATTGGTCCCCATTCAAATGGGGGAGGGCACATAGATGATGGATTTAGGGGAATAAGGCTGGATGTCTTTTCTAAAGTCCTGCGAGAGGGACAATCCTGCGTTAATTAATACTCTACTAATATGCTACCGCGGCTCCTGATTCCTCGCTACGGTTGGGTACTTTTTGGCGCCGCCGTTTTGGCGTGGTCCTTTTGGCGCCATGAAAGGCGCCTTTTCACTGGATTTAGGGGAATAAGGCTGGATGTCTTTTCTA
>JAXCGZ010008296.1:32500-43195 GCA_037179515.1 Halocaridina rubra
AAAGTTTACTAAATTTGGGTGGGTGAAGACTATCCCAGTCTATTTCTCTAAGAATAAAATCTCACATAAGTAACATCTTACATTTTTTCATGAATGTGACACAAGGACGGGCAAAAGAAATGGCCTTCACCGAGCCTGGGTAAGAATAAGAAAAAACACATATAGCTAAGAGAAACAGAGCTGGGAAGTGTTGTGACTTGTCAGATGTGAGGGGATAGGTAGTGTAAAGAATAAGAAAAAAAACTGGGGTTGATGTAGGCATAAAAAAAGAACCGAAACTGGAGGAAGACTTATCATCGAACTGTGTCTGCCAGTCCTATTCAAGTCCAAAAGACTTCTAGCAGGAGTATCGCAACGGGCGCTTGGTGTCATGGGCTAACCTACTACACAGACTACTACGTGCGATTTTTACAACTGGAGTTATCACTTCCAAGGAGAAGAAATTGAATGGGGAATCTCGACCGTCTTTGCATATTCCCTCTCGGGAAAACTCCAGTCAGAACCTTAGTACTCTTTGACTCAGCCACTCCCGTGCAATGGGCATTATATCCTTTGTATATGGGAATATTATTATTAGCTGCAACATGAACTAACCCAAATTAACCGAAACTTTAAAGAAATTTCACAAAAGTTATGTTCAATTATGGAATCTGCTTGAAAAATATATATATAATATTGATGAATTTTTAAGAGGAAAAATAATAATAAAAGTGCGTTTACCTAACATATATGATCCAGTTTCTTGACTAATATATATATATATATATATATATATATATATATATATATATATATATATATATATATATATATATATATATATATATATATATATATATAAAAACAATTAAAAACAAGTAAATGGTTGTTGTTGTTGTTGTTTGTTGTTTGGTGTGTCACAATTAATCCCCATTCGAATTTGGGTGGTCACAGACATGCTGGAGCTGGGGAATTAAGGATGTAAACCCCTTCCAAAGCCAAGCAGTGGGCTCAATCACTGGTCTGTCACCTTCCAAATCGAGCGATCTAAGTACTGTGCTACCGCGGTACACCCGGAAAATATCAAGGAACTGGTAGGATCCAGTAAAAAATATAATCTGCTGTTACCAAAGACAAATAAAGAAAAAGAAAAACACTTTAACTATTAACACAGCGACAAGAGGCAGTAATGATTAATATGTTAAATCTTAAAAGTACTTTAGAAAATCCAGCGATCGATATAATGTTCACAAGCTTGGCCAACAGGAACTCGTTAGATTACAAGGACCCCGCTGGCCATTGTGATGCAAATAAATATATTTTTTTTTTACGATCAACATTTATAATGCATATTAAACAATTGATACTTATCTCCCCCTCTCATATTCTTTATCCCTTCTCACCATTTCCCCCTCTCTCGTATATCTCTAAACCCTTCCCACCACATCTCTGTTCTCTATGTCCCTAAACCATTCCCACTACTTTCCCCCTCTCTCAACCGTCCCTAAACCCTTCCCACCACTTCTCCCTCTCTTATATGTCCCTAAACCTATTCTTCTACTTCCCTTTCTCTCATATGTCCCTAAACCCTTCTCACCACTTCCCCCTCTCTTATATGTCCCTAAACCTATTCTTCCACTTCTCTTTCTTTCATATGTCCCTAAACCCTTCTCACCACTTACCCCCTCATATGTCCCTAAACCCTTTCCACCACTTCCCCCCTCTCTCATATGTCCCTACACCCTTCCCACCACTTCTCCCCTTTCTCACACGTCCCTAAACCATTCCAACCACTTCCCCCCTCTCTAATATTTCCCTAAACCCTTCCTTCCACTTTCTCCCTCTATCGTATGTCCCTAATCCCTTCCCACCACTTCCCCCTTCTCATATGTCCCTAAACCCTTCCCACCACTTCCTCCCTCTCTTATATGTCCCTAAACCCTTCCCACCACTTCTCCCCTTTCTCACACGTCCCTAAACTTTTCCCACCACTTCCCCCCTCTATGTCCCTAAATCCTTCCTTCCACTCCCCATCACTTATATGTCCCTAAACCCTTCATTCCACTTCCCCCTCTGTCATATGTCCCTAAACCCTTCCCACCACTTCCTCTTTTCTTATATGTCCCTAAACCCTTCCCATCATTTCCTCCTTCTCTTATAAGTCCCTAATCCCTTCCCACCACTTCCCCCTCTCTCATATGTCCCTAAACCCTTTCCATCACTTTCTCCCTCTCTCATATGTCCCTAAACCCTTCCTTCCACTTTCTCCCTCTCTCATATGTCCCTAATCCCTTCCCACCATTTCCCCCTATCTTATATGTCCCTAAGCCCTTCCTCCCACTTCCCCTTGTTACTGATTCCATTTTCAAATTGCCTTCTTCTCTTACACGATACCCAGTAGGGTCAAAAGGGTACATGATTGGGCGTGGTTTTGACCTTGTATGATAGCGGAGAGGAGAGCTCCTGCAAGGTCATAATAAGTGCAAAAAATATATATATATAAAACTATTCTACAAATGCGTGTTCAACATACTAAATGATAATACAGAAAAAAAGAGCTTCTATAATTGATACATAACTTCTGGCTTACGACATAATGGTTTTATGTGTCACTGTTAGTTCCCATTTGACATGTTTGGGCTGGGGGATTAAAGCTGGATGCTCTTCCTAAACACGTGCGGCGGGTTCGACTTGCGCGCTTTACCACTGAGCTACAGCAACCTCCTGTGGCATACAGCACATCGAATTACTATTTTTCGATATTTGTTGAAAATTACTTTTAAAGAACAGTTTGTTAAGTGACTCGTATTCTCAAAGCTAATGACAATAAAAATAAATATTATAAAACAAAATATGAAAAATATAATATTCAAAGCTGCAATAAATATTATTAAAAAAAACATGATGAATTTTAATTCGACGTTTGTTATTCAGTTAACTCTGCCAACGTGAGGTTCAAACCATAAAGAAGAAGAAGAAGAAGAAGAAGAAGAAGAAGAAGAAGAAGAAGAAGAAGAAGAAGAAGAAGAAGAAGAAGAAGAAGAAGAGAGAAGAAGAAGAAGAAGAAGAAGAAGAAGGGACGGTAGACAAGTATATGCAGCCTTGCTAAGCTTTTCTGAAAAATTATGTACTTGTAACTTTACAAGTTTGTTGACACAAATGAGCCGGGGTGTCTGCAAGTTCCCTTAACGATGCTGTATCCATTTTATTAATGACATACATCGCATGCAAACACACAAGGCATATATTGCGCTAGCAGAGCAGTTAAACTGTGGCCATGTTTACATATTTTTTTCTTTTTTCTTGTTGTTGTTGTTGTTGTTGTTGTTGTTGTTGTTGTTGTTGTTGTTGTTGTTGTTGTTGTTGTTGTTGCTGTTGCTGTTGTTGTTGTTGTTGTTGTTGTTGTTGTTGTTGTTGTTGTTGTTGTTGTTGTTGTTGTTGTTGTTGTTGTTGTTGTTGTTGTTGTTCTTCTTCTTCTTCTTCTTCTTCTTCTTCTTCTTCTTCTTCTTCTTCTTCTTCTTCTTCTTCTTCTTCTTCTTCTTCTTCTTCTTCTTCTTCTTCTTCTTCTTCTTCTTCTTCTTCTTTTTTTCATCTTCTTCTTCTTCTTGTATTGTTACATCTTTTTCTTTGTGGTGGGAGTGGTCGTGTGATGACTTTAACTGCCTTCTGCTTCGCTTATGCATTATTTATGGCCTCTTTTTTTCTTATCTTTTTTCATTGTCGTCATTGTATTTGAAACAAACCTGATATATTCTTCAACCTATTTTGTAATTTGTTTGTACTTTATTTTACACACATACATACATACATACATACATACATATATATAATATATATATATATATATATATATATATATATATATATATATATATATATATATATTATGCTATTATATGGAGATGTAATACAAAATCTATCAAAAACTTAAATTTATTATTATTATTATTATTATTATTATTATTATTATTATTATTATTATTATTATTATTATTATTATTATTATTATTATTATTATTATTATTAGTAGTAGTAGTAGTAGTAGTAGTAGCAGCAGCAGCAGCAGCAGCAGCAGCAGCAGCAGCAGCAGCAGCAGCAGCAGCAGCAGGAGTAGTAGTAGTAGTAGTAGTAGTAGTAGTAGTAGTAGTAGTAGTAGTAGTAGTAGTAGAAATTTATACGTGTAATGTATGTTAGTAATCATAAACAGAAATTTCAATTATTTCGAAGACAATTGCTAAGTAGTAGAAAACATACGTACGTGTGTGTATATATGTGTATGCGTGTGTGCATATGCATACGTGTGTGTGTGTGCGCGTATAAATTTGCTTTCGGTTGCTACACAAAAAAAAAAACATTGAATAATTAACACACACAATAAAAGAGAATAATAAAAAATAAAAATAAAGATTAAAATAAGAATATATTCTATTTATTCAGTAGAGAATGACCTTGGACAATATTATTGCTAATAGCAACTGACAAAATGGAGCCACGATACTAAAAGCATGCCGAGGTTCAAGGTTTTGTCCAGCTTAGTCAAGTTACCCCAGAGCTAACCAGAAAAGCTTAATTCTTCAAGGTTTAGTCCAGCTTAGTTCATGTCATCTACAGCAAAAGCTAGAAGCTTTAACATAAAATATATATAACTGAAATACTGTATAAAAGCATAAAAGCTTAATACTGCAAGATTTTACCAGCTTCGTGAGCTCACGTCAGCTAAGGTAGAAAACTCAAACATTCATTGCATGCGTAACAGGGATTTTCCCAATAAGCTTAGTTAAGCTTAAATATATCAAGATTTTGTCAGCTTATTTTGCCCAATCGATCTACACCAGTTGATTAAATATACAGCTACAAGAATAAATGTGATATTACCCTCAAAGATCTTTCCGTAGTCTCCGTGGCAAAATGGTAGCGTCTGCGACTCTGAGACGGCAGGTCGAGGGTTCGCACCCCGACACGGACTGAGGTTAGTAAGGGCATACACTCAGGATAACGATTATATCTGCCAAAACAAGTCCTTCGTAAGAAGGCAACCGTCCTAGCCCTTAGTAGAAAAGGGAGTTCGTGACGTAAAACCGAATCCATTCATTACCCTCAAAGACCTTTCCCATGTTAATATGAGGTAGCTGTTTCTCACTAGCCCATTAGTGACTCGTGGTAGGTTTTGACTCAAATTTCCTACTTCCGGACACCCTTCCTAACTCCAGTTCTCTCTCCTGAGCCGGCACTGGGACTGACACCAAGTGTGTGGAATTCGAGGATCAAAACAAGACTTTGAGTCGTAATAGATTCGCTGGCACTACCCTTGAAAACTCTACGGTATTTCCTTCTCATATTTCATTCATCTATCTATCCACCTTGGCTCTCTCCCCCAATTGGGGGGTAGCCGACATAAAAAAAACAAACAAACAAGGGGATTACTTTGCTCTATGGTCAATGACGAGGGAGCTAGCGACCATTCAGATGGCACTGCTGGAGTGCCACAGCCCATCCTCCCGGCTCTTCCACAACCTGTGTTGCTTCAAAATAAATAAGAAACAAAAAAATATGTACAATTATACATAACTACAGAATCTGGAGAAAAGTTAGCACAAAAAATTAAACTTTCTGTATCAAGGATCGACTCTCCATCGCTTTGTGTTACAATCAGTCCACATTCGATTAGGGGAGGATGCAGACATACTGGAGCTTGAGGACTAAAGTTGCATGCCCTTCTCAGCGCCCCGGGGTGGAATCGAACCCACAATAGTCGTATCCTGACATACGCACTCAACTAGTGAGCTACCGAGCCAAGGATAATAATAACCAAAGTCTTCATCAAGAACGCAAATAAATTTTGTACCGATCCGTGGTTAATAGATGACCTTTATTTTATAACTGTGACATCGGGGCGGGCAAAGAAAACTGCCCTAATCTGGCCCTGGCAACAAGAAAACACTAAGGAGAAAAAGTAGCAGTTTAAGGACAAGAAAGAGGTAGGATGATAAACAATAAGGAAAAGACAGGCTGAAAGAATAGTCAAAGAAATGAAGACCATGGCACCAAGAAAACAGTGAGGAGAAAAAGTAGCAGTTTAAGGACAAGGCAGAAATAAGTGAATGATAAACAATAAGAAAAGATAGGCTGAAAGAACAGTCAAAGAAATGAAGACTATAGCACCAAGAAAACACAGAGGAGAAAAAGTAGCAGTTTAAGGACAAGAAAGAGGTAGGACGATAAACAATAAGAAAAAGATAGGCTGAAAGAACAGTCAAAGAAATAAAGACCAGCTTTAGTCAGGCTTGAGAGGATTGAGAAGTAACATATACCTTTTATAATATAAAGCAACTACTTTAGCTATATTTCCTAGTAGTCTCCGTGGCAAAATGGTAGTGTCTGCGACTCTGAGCTGCAGGTCGAGGGTTCGCGCCCCGTCACGGACTGAGGTTAGTAAGGGCATACACTCAGGGTAACGATTACATCTGCCAAAACAAGTCCTTCGTAAGAAGGCAACCGTCCTAGCCCTTAGTAGAAAAAGGGAGTTCGTGACGTAAAACCGAATCCACTTTAGCTATATTTCCCTTTTGTTTTTAATTTTCCCCAAACCATTTTCTCTCTCTCTCTCTCTCTCTCTCTCTCTCTCTCTCTCTCTCTCTCTCTCTCTCTCTCTCTCTCTCTCTCTCTCTCTCTCTCTCTCTCTCTCTCTCTTTCTTGCCTTTATCTTCTTCTTTCCAATACCCCTTCGGAATCCTACAACATCTTGTCCTCCCCCTTCTAGGTCTTCCCCAACCCATCTCTTCCTCTTATGTCTTCATTCCTCCCCCCCCCTCTTTTCCCACATGTATCTTCCTCTCCCTTCCCCTCTACCCCATATGTTTTCCCCTCTCCTCCCGTCTCCAAACCCCCCCATGTGTTAATCTATATCTGTCCACCAATAACAGGTTCGATAGAGTTAATGAACGGGTTAACTTGAGTCTTCAAGTGGTGTGGCCGATTAGGACCTTCATATATCTTGCTCAAATGGCACTATTACATCTTGAGAGTTGCTTGTTTACGTCTATTGGAACCATGAGTTAAGGAATGAGGCCGCGGTAGTTCAGTGGTAGAGTGTGAGCAGGGAAGCGACAAAGTAAGGAGCGTTAGGATGGGCATCCAATCTTGATCTCACACCCCAATGAATATTCACAATAAAACCGTCATATTAACAATGTTATTATCCAATAATATCATGGCTTTATTGTGAATATGTATACTCAAATTCCAAGTGGAACGGCAATAGGTTGATGTAAACGACCGACGGGAAAAGTATTTTCTTGATCTATGCGAGTTCGAGTCCCCTGATGGCCATAACATCTTCTATAGGCTAAATGCGTGTGAGTAAATATATATATATATATATATATATATATATATATATATATATATATATATATATATATATATATATATATATATATACACAGAATACACACACACACATACACACACACATACACACACACACACACACACACACACACACACACGATATTCGAGGGAAGGAAAGCCGAGACCAACAAAAGTAACCTTTGAGAGAGGGGAAACATGTAGGGAAATATTGTTGAGAAAAAAAGTCTAAAAGACCTTCAAGAATTCAAAGAAGTGTTCATTAGACAATACAGAACACAGGAAGAGATGGGAAAGATCAAAAACTTGTTGCAAGAGGCAAGAAGGTTAAATGATGAAAGAAATGAAGAAGAGAAGAAAAAATTTCGTTACAGAGTACTTCCAGACAAAGGGGAGATAAAGAAGATAATGACAGAAGATCAGGGGATGGGGCCTCATTAAGATTGTTATACGCAAATGCTGATGGATTAGCTGGTAAGGCAGTAGAATTAAAAGATAGGATTCACAACAGTAAGGCAGATATAGTAGCAATTACAGAGACTAAGTTGAGTGAGGACATAAACAGTGTCACAGTTTTTCCTAAGGGTTTCAGAATACTAAGGGTTGAAAGATCTGAGAGGACTGGTGGAGGGATAGCACTGCTCATAAGTGAAAGGATTCAAGTCGAAGAAATAAACTTGGCTATAGAAAGTGAGTTCAAGGAATTTCTTGTTGCTCGCATAAATACTGGGTCAGAGAGCATTATAATAACTGTTGTATACAACCCACCAAGGAACCAAAATAGGCTTGAAGTTTATGAGGAAAGTAATATAGGTACTATTGAAGTCATAAACTCAGTTGTTAACATGGCACGGGAAAAAAAATGTAGGATTTTGATTATGGGAGACTTTAATCATAAAGAGATAGATTGGATAAATCTTGACCCACACAGTGGTGAGGACTCATTCGGGGCAAGATTCCTAGATTGCGTACAAGGGAATTTCCTACACCAACATGTAATGGAACCAACAAGGGCCAGGGGTGGGGATGAGCCATCACTACTTGATCTAGTGTTCACAGATAATGTGTTGGATATTGAAAAAATTGAGTATGAACCACCAATTGGAAAGAGTGACCACTGTGTGTTGTTGATGGAGTATATCATTGAAGATATTTTTCCTGAGAGTAGAGGCACTGAGGACATGAGAAGGAACTATCGGAAAGGAGATTACATAAAAATGAATGAGCTTTTTGCAGTTATTGACTGGAGAACCTAATTTTACAACAAATCTGTACAAGAAATGTATGACATCTTTTGTGAGAAATATGGGAAGATAGTAGATTGCTGCATACCTGTCACCAAAGCAGGTGTAATTCATGCCAGAGAGAAATGGTTCGATAATGGGTGTAAAAGAGCTAAGGAGTGGAGAGACAAATGCTGGAAAAGGTATAGGAGGAGAAAAAACATAAATGCCTGGCAAACCTACAAAAGAGCAAGAAATGACTACCTAAGTAAAAGGAGAGAGGCAGAGAGAGACTATGAGAGGGACATCACCAGGAAGGCTAAAGAAATTCCCAAGCTTTTCCACAGCTTTATCAGAGGAAAACTGAAGGTAAAAGAACAGGTTTTAAGGCTAAAGAGAGCGGATGGAAGCATCACTGAGACGGATGAAGAGATCTGCAAAGAATTGAACAAGGAGTTTCAGTCAATATTTACAGTAGAAAATACCCCACCCCCTCAGATTGCAGTGATAGAAGCTCAAGGGCCGGTATTAGAGAACATCAACCTTACAGCCACAGAGGTATGCAAAGCGCTGATGGATTTAGATGTTCATAAAGCTACAGGTCCTGATGACATATCCCCTCATGTGCTTAAAAAATGCGCAAACACAATATCAGTGGCACTAAGTATCATATTTAAGGAGTCACTGGAGTCGGGGGAGATTCCAAGATGCTGGAAACAAGCAAATGTGATACCTATCTTCAAAAAGGGAAGGAGGGATACGGCTCTGAACTATAGACCAGTTTCCTTGACCAGCATAGTTTGCAAACTTATGGAGAAACTACTAAGGAAACATATCTCTCTTCACTTGGAATCATTCAACTTTTTGTCAGTGAGGCAACATGGCTTCAGAGAAGGTAGATCAACAGTAACAAACTTATTAGAATTTTATGATGAGGTAAGCCAAATCTTACAGGAAAGAGAGGGCTGGGCAGATTGCATATTCCTAGACTTCCAGAAAGCGTTTGACACTGTTCCACATGGGAGACTTATTAGGAAGCTGCAATCAATGGCTAGAATAGGTGGAAATGTTTTGGAATGGATAAAAACTTACTTAGAAGGAAGGGAACAGAGGGTTAGAGTAAGACACTCAGTGTCTGAATGGAGAAGAGTTAGTAGTGGAGTTCCACAGGGTTCAGTTTTAGGGCCACTTTTGTTTCTTGTATATGTAAATGACCTACCAGAGTGTGTAAATTCATTCATGAATATGTTTGCAGATGATGCAAAGATTGTGAAGAAAGTAAAAAACGAGAACAATGGTAGAGAACTTCAGGAGGATCTAAATAATCTGCATGAGTGGTCAGAAAAGTGGCTAATGAAATTCAATACTTCAAAATGTAAGGTAATGAGAATGGGTACAAGTGCAAGAAGGCCCAAGCTTGACTACTCGGTGGCTGGAGTACAACTTCAAGAGACAGAAAATGAGAGAGATCTAGGAGTAAATATACTGGCAGATTTGTCTCCAGAAATACATATAAATGACATAGTAAGGGCAGCATATGCATTCTTATCAAATGTAAGGGTAGCCTTCAGGCACATGGACAAGGAAATGTTCAGAAATATTTATGTAACCTATGTGAGGCCAAAACTCGAATATGCAGCCCCCTTTTGGAATCCGCACTTGAAAAAGCACATAGCTAAGCTTGAAAAAGTTCAAAGACATGCCACGAAACTGGTGCCAGAAATACGCAATCTCAGTTATGATGAGAGGCTGAGGGAATTAGACTTACCATCACACGAAGCTAGAAGAGTGAGGGGGGATATGGTGACAGTCTTTAAATTCCTTCATGGTTATGATAGAGTGGATAGGGATCGATATTTTGATATGGCTGGCTCTAGAACTAGAGGTCATAGTTTGAAGCTTCGTAAGAAAACTTCTTTGCAGGATGTAAGGAAATACTTTTTCAGTGTAAGAGTAGTTGATAATTGGAATTGGCTAAGCGAGGAGGTAGTTAATGCTATCTCAATCCATAGTTTTAAGGACAGGTATGATAAGTATCACTAAGTATAAAATGGAACCGATGAGGAGACGGGAAGATACGAGCTTTGGGCTCTTTCCCGTAAACACAATTAGGTAATCACACACA
>JAXCGZ010008297.1:0-5000 GCA_037179515.1 Halocaridina rubra
CCTGTAGTAGTAGTAGTAGTAGTAGTAGTAGTAGTAGTAGTAGTACAAAAAACAGCAACATATGACACCTGTCTTTACTAAAATCAATTATGGTCACGCATACATGCACACATTTATGCATAAAGATACATGTCCGCATACACAACAATCACACGCACACAAACAATCACATGGAAACGAACAAAAGCCTGATAACTTCATAATGGCCTCCTTGGGTAGTAAGTGGAGCCTAAAAATATCTTCAGATCATGCCATGATAATGGTTATAAATCTATCCGCATGGTGTCCTTAATAATACTTCAACCACAATAGGAAGTCATTTCAGGACTGTAAAGGGAGGTTTACACGGTCAAACGGTTCGTCGAACGCGGTTCGACAGACAAGTGTTTGAAGTGATGTTCGAACGTGTGAACGGGGTATTTGGTTGTCGAACACGGACCGCTTGACCGTGTAAACCTCCCTTTACAGTCCTGAAATGACTTCCTTTTGTTCCTGTTGTCGGAACGTGTTCGACAACCAAATACCAAGTTCACACGTTCGAACATTACTTCAAACGCTTGTCTGTCGAACCGCGTTCGACGAACCGTTTGACCGTGTAAACCCCCCTTTAGTCTTACTGCTCGTTATAATTTTGATAAATGAGCGGCTATTCCTTTCCAACATCTTTTGGCATTCGGTATGATAATATTTCTGTAATATACCTTTCCATAATTCTTTCCTCCTGGAGCAACCCATGACATCAGCAAATAATATGGAAAATGTTAGTTTGAGATTTAGCAGTGCCAATACACAGACATACACACTCAAACCCTTACTCCATTTATCCTAACCCAGCGGTTCTCAACCTTTTCCTATCTCTTCCCATCTAAAGGAATTTTCAAAATGCTTGTCCCCTCTTTCCATTTTCTCTCGTGTGTCCCCCTACAAATAACGTTGAGTAATAAAACGCATATGAAGAGAAAACAACATTATATTAACAGGACGTTATTGTAGTCACCGTGGCTCAAGCGGTAGCGTCCGTGACTCTGAGGCGTCAGGTCGAGGGTTCGCGCCCCGTCACGGTCTGAGGTTAGCAAGGGCATGCACTCAGGGTAACGATTACATCTGTCAAAACAAGACCTTCGCAAGAAGGCAACCGTCCTAGTCCTTGGTAGAAAAGGGAGGCCGTGACGTAAAACCGGAACATAGAACATAGAACATTAACAGGACGTTATTAGGCCTATATCTGCCCCGAGTATTTACCAATTGCACGTGTTAGTGCAGTCTCTCAGGTAGAGTTCCGGTTTGTCTGTGTCATAGACAGGAACTGGACATGTGAAATCTTTAATAACTCAATAAGAATCGAGGAAAAAATAACGCCGGGGCACTTACATTTTTCTTCCGCTACCCAGCCTTGACCCTCAGGTTGAGAATCTTTGCCCTAACCTAACTAAAATGCAGACATTACAATAATATTGCGCACCCTCAAATTGTTCAGTTTAATTACAACAATATGTTAAATCCTTGCTCAAAGGAGTATACTACTACCTTCAACCTCACAACTATTGGACTGATAATAGTTCTTAAGATGCAGATACTGATCTGGGAGTCATTGTGACAAGACTTGACGTTTTATGTGAGTTTATCAGAGTTCAGATACTGATCTCTTTCAAGTATATACTTCCTTAATGATGATAACTATTCACTTGCAAGTCTAAACAAACTTTCATTTAAATGTTTGGGCTTCGAGCCTAGAAGCTCAAAAGTGGTTAAAGTAACATGTGTACAAAATTATATAAATGACTTTATATGTGATTCATAAAAATCAGAGTAAAATCTTCAATATGTATAAAAGTATATTAATAAAAATTACACAACACAATTATTTTAATTTGGCTTTTCCCTCTTTTGCTTGACACAAAATAGAGTAAAGGGGGATTTACACGGTCAAGCGGTTCGTCGAACGCGGTTCGACAGACAAGTGTTTGAAGTGATGTTCGAACGTGTGAACTGGGTATTTGGTTGTCGAACACGGAACGTGTTCGACAACCAAATACCCAGTTCACACGTTCGAACATCACTTCAAACACTTGTCTATCCAAACGGTTCGTCGAACGCGGTTCGACAGACAAGTGTTTGAAGTGATGTTCGAACTTGTGAACTGGGTATTTGGTTGTCGAACACGGAACGTGTTCGACAACCAAATACCCCGTTCACACGTTCGAACATCACTTCAAACACTTGTCTGTCGAACCGCGTTCGACGAACCGTTTGACCGTGTAAACCGCCCTTAAGAAACCCCTTTTTCCAATGAGTATTGCAAAAGTAACAAATATTCACATTTCCTTTACCCCCTCCCAAATCTTGCTATGCATTCGCCTGAGAGTCATCTTCGGGTTTGATAAAATAAATGTTTCTATTTTGATCTTTGTCACTTGGAATCGAGAAAATCTCTCTCTCAGGGATACTTCATCTCTCAAGGAAATAGCTTGATACCTGAGCTATAAGTCTTCGCACTTGTTTTAAGACGCCGGGAGTCTTTATTCAATATATTGCTTTTTAATTAAAGCGTTTTTTATCCTTATTCGAGTAAACTATTTTTGGCCATTATCGAGACTGAAAGATTGTGAGATTTTGTTCTCATGCATACACACACACATACACACGTATATATATATATATATATATATATATATATATATATATATATATATATATATATATATATATATATATATATATATATATATATATATATATATATATATATATATATATATATATATATATATATATGAGAGAGAGAGAGAGAGAGAGAGAGAGAGAGAGAGAGAGAGAGAGAGAGAGAGAGAGAGAGAGAGAGAAACTACAAAGAAAACACATTTCTCTTCACTTGGAGTCCTTTTAAGCTATTTGTCAGTGATGTGAGAAGATAGGTCTACACTAACTTACTATAGTTTTATAATGTAGTACGACTAATCTTGCAAAAAAAGGAGGCTGAGCAGATTGCATATTCTTAGATATTCAGAAGGCATTTGATAGTCACAAATGGGAGACTTATTAAGAAGCTACAGGTAATGGCAAGAATATGTGGATACAGATGTATTTAGAAGGAAGGGAACAAATGCTTAGAGTAAGACACCAGGTATTTGACTGTAGAAAGTTAGCAGTGGGGTTCCACTGGGATCAGTTTCAGGGCCAATACTCTTCCTTATATAAATAAGTGACCTACATGAGAGTGTAAATGCATAGCTAGGCACATTTGCAGATGATGCAACAATTGTGAAGAAAGTAAAAGATAAGATTTATTGTTGAGAATTTCGGGAAAACCTAAAAGGGTCAGACAAGTAGTTAATGAGATTCAGCACTATAGAATTTAAAGTAATGTAGATGAATAAGAAGATTAAAGTTGGCGTACTCAATAGCAGGTATGGAACTTCAAGAGACAAAGCACGAAAGAGATCTAAGGGGTAATTGTATTGATTGATTTGTCTTCGAAAATGAATATGAATGGCACAGTAAAAACAGCATATGCTTTTCTGGTAACATAATGGTGGCCTTAAGGCACATGGATAAGGAAATGTTCAGATATATTTAAGTGACTCATGTGGGGCCCAAACTTGAAAAAACAGCACCCTTTTGAAATTCCAACTACAAAAGGGTTAACAATAACTCTGAGAAAGTTCAATGACATGCTACGAAGCTGGTGACAGAAATACGCAAACTGAGAGATTTACTATTACACTAACCAACACTTTCAAGCTTAAAGAGAGAGGAAGGGTATATAGTGAAGTCTTTAAACTTCCTTCATGACTGTCAGAGTGGACAATAGCGATTTGATAGGGGTCGCTGTGGAACTAGAGGTCATAGGAGGAAGTTTCCGAAAAAAAACTTCTTTGCGGGATGTAAGGAAATACATTTGCAGCGTAACAATAGTAGATAATTGGAATTTGCTAAGCAAGATATCAGTAAAGATCGTAGTTTTATGGACAAATAGAGAAGTGTAATTGAGCAAAATATTGAGACTGTCTAGCAAATGGAGAGTTACACGCATAGGGTTCTTTTCCGCAGCCACAATTAGGTAAATATGAACACACATGCACACACAAACACACTCACACAGATACACACCACACACACACACACACACACACACACACACACACACACACACACACACACCAACTAGGTAAATATTCGAGGGAAGGAAAGCCGAGACCAACAAAAGTAACCTTTGAGAGAGGGGAAACATGTAGGGAAATATTGTTGAGAAAAAAAAGTCTAAAAGACCTTCAAGAATGCAAAGAAGTGTTCATTAGACGATACAGAACACAGGAGGAGATGGGAAAGATCAAAAACTTGTTGCAAGAGGCAAGAAGGTTAAATGATGAAAGAAATGAAGAAGAGGAGAAAAATTTTTGTTACAGAATACTTCCAGACAAAGGGGAGATAAAGAAGATAATGACAGAAGATCAGGGGATGGGGCCTCATTAAGATTGTTATACACAAATGCTGATGGATTAGCTGGTAAGGCAGTAGAATTAAAAGATAGGATTCACAACAGTAAGGCAGATATAGTAGCAATTACAGAGACTAAGTTGAGTGAGGACATAAACAGTGTCACAGTTTTTCCTAAGGGCTTCAGAATACTAAGGGTTGAAAGATCTGAGAGGACTGGTGGAGGGATAGCACTGCTCATAAGTGAGAGGATTCAAGTTGAAGAAATAAACTTGGCTATAGAAAGTGAGTTCAGGGAATTTCTTGTTGCTCGCATAAATACTGGGTCAGAGAGCATTATAATAACTGTTGTATACAACCCACCAAGGAACCAAAATAGGCTTGAAATTTATGAGGAAAGTCATATAGGTACTATTGAAGTCATAAACTCAGTTGTTAACATGGCACGGGAAAAAAAATGTAGGATTTTGATTATGGGAGACTTTAATCATTAAGAGATAGATTGGATAAATCTTGACCCACACAGTGGTGAGGACTCATTTGGGGCAAGATTCCTAGATTGC
>JAXCGZ010008297.1:15000-17500 GCA_037179515.1 Halocaridina rubra
GGCAGTGATGGCTGTTCCGCAGTTCTCATATTATGTAAAATATCGATATACAAACATGTGCATGCATTGCACGTGGCTCACAGATGAAAAGAAGTTAGCTACGAAGGAAAAATGAAAAGAATGAGTTCTGACATCTTTCAGACTGTATTTTAGTCCATCTTTAGAGCAACTGAAGATGGTTTATTATGCAGTCGTTTAAGTTTTCCTTCGTAGTTAACATATATATATATATATATATATATATATATATATATATATATATATATATATATATATATATATATATATATATATATATATATATATATGTGTGTGTGTGTGTGTGTGTGTGTGTGTGTGTGTGTGCTTGTGCGTGTGTGTGTCCTCATTAGTATTATAATTATTATTATTTTTATTAATAGTAGTATTAGTAGTATTACTACTAGTAGTAGTAGTAGTAGTAGTAGTAGTAGTAGTAGTAGTAGTAGTAGTAGTAGTAGTAGTAGTAGTAGTAGTAGTAGTAGTAGTAGTAGTATGGTTGTTGCTGTTGTTATTGGACATCAGGAGAATCGGATTCACTTCACAAGTAATGTATTCATGCCACCTTAACCGATTGAGTTACTACGACAGATAAAAATATGTATATCATGCCCCAGCCAGCATAGGCAAACACTTCTTCCATCGTTTTTATATCAACCAGTTACATATTCCGTACTTTCCACTCTTGGTAACTCTAAGCTCTGTTCTATTTATATCTCTTCCATTGTCATTCCCCCTCCATCAATTCCTTCTATACAGCACCGTCTTTGGCACTTTGAGCGTACAAAACGTAATGTTTTCAGTAACTTTCTCTTTGATTTTCCATGGGATGACTATTGCTTTCGGACACGCAACCCTAATCAGGTAGCCCTAGATATTGTTGAGATCATAACTTCGGGAATGAAGGCATTCATCTCATCTCCAATCAAGTTTTTTTCTCACCCTAATCTTTGGTTTGACCGTACCTACTCCATGCTTATTCGGGCCATTGATTAGGCATACCTGTCGTACCAAGCCTCTATAGGCTATCTGATTTAACTAGCTTGCTTTACTTTAATCATGACTAGAAATTGCTGCTCTGCTCTGATTCGTAGGTTTAATGCTTTCCTTTTAAGAAGGAAAATCGATGGCCTTAACTCCTCACCCACTGTTAACTGTTTCTGATTCCTATCCTAAAACCTCTCCAAACTTCTGTAAATCAAACTTTCCCCTCTCATTCATCCTGATAGCTTTATAGTTTGCTTTTCCCACAAATACCCACTCTCTTTGGCCAACTCTTCCGTAAGTATTTCCAGAGCACCTGACCTTCGTATTTCAACCCTCTCTAACCCTATGTTCTTCCCTATTCTTTATTCGCTCAGAATTTATAATGTTCTTCGCACACTAATGATGAGCAAAGCTTCCGGACCCGATGGTATCCCTGCTAGGTTCCTTAGGGAGTTTGCAGATGAACTGGCCCCCGTACTTTCCCGACTTTTTCACCTCATTCTTTCAGTCAGTATCTATTCTTCATCTTGGAAGCATGCTCTGGTGCAACCTGTTCCTAAGAAGGGTGACCGCTTTATTCCCTCAAACTATCGATCTATTGCCCTAGCCTCTTCTATCGCTAAAGTATTGAAAACTTTATTCAGTTCTCACTTCTTGAAATATCTTGAACCTAAGTCGCTTATTTTCGATCACCAGCACAGCTTTCAGAAGGCAAGATCAATTGGTAGCCTATAGTTTTATCTCTATCATGACTGGTCGTCTCCTCTGAAGCATAATGAATCCTTTGTTGTCATCTTTGATATCTCTAAGTCATTTGACAGTGCGGGGCACAAGGCTCTGTTGGCCAAACTTCCTGCTTGTAGCTTTAAGATTTTCTTTGTTTTCTTATTTCCACTTTCCTTTCTGGCCGTTTTATAGTTGTGGTTGTTGAAGACGCAGCATTAGGTTCATTACCAGTTACTAGTGGTGTTCCACAGGGTTCTGTTCCTTCACCTACTCGGTTCCCTCACTTCATCAACGATCTTCTCCAGTTACCATTTTCCTCTCTTCACCACGCCTCTGCCGATGACTCTACCCTTCATATATCTTCTGCCTTCTCTTCACAACCCTCAGCTGCTACTTGTAATCAGTCTCTTATCACTCTTTCTTCAACTCTCATCTCCGATTTACAGAGAGAATCTCAAGTGGGGCACCCTATGTTTAGTTACATTTAATGCCTCTAGGACACAGTTTTTGGCTATATCTTAGTCTTCTTCTCCTCGCCATAGCTTTATTGTCTTCGAAACTAACGAAAATTACTCTCCTAATTCTATTAACGTATTGGGAGTTTAGTGGTCCTATAACTTGTCTTGGAGAAGTAACATACTCCAAATTTCCAAACCTGAATAAAAGAATAATTAAATGAAAAAAGAAAAACTCAACAGGTAAAGTGAACAGGCCTATATCATGACATTTCATTGAGCCAGTGGAAAAGATATAGGCAATGATACAAAAC
>JAXCGZ010008297.1:27500-35000 GCA_037179515.1 Halocaridina rubra
ATATATATATATATATATATATATATATATATATATATATATATATATATATATATATATATATATATATATATATATATATATATATGGATAGATAGTAGTCGCCGTGGCTCAGTCGGTAGCGTCTCCGACTCCGAGGCGTCAGGTCGAGGGTTCGCGCCTCGTCACGGTCTGAGGTTAGCAAAGGCATGCACTCAGCGTAAGGATTACATTTGCCAGAACAAGTCCTTCGCAGGAAGGCAACCGTCCTAGCCCTTGGTTGTTAAGGGAGTCCGTGACGTAAAAACCGGAACATATATGGATAGATAGCTAGATAGATAGATCTTTATCCTAGATATGTATGATTATGTAGCCCCAGTGGTACTTCTATTTGCTCATTTATCGTTATATAAATTTGAGTATATGTATGTGTTGTGTGCTTATATTAAAATAAATGTGCATGCATGTATAGGTATATGTATCTATTTATTACTCTAATCCGAACATTGTCATACTATATCTGCTTCAAATTGCTTGTAGTATTTATGTGGAATCTTTTGAAAATCTTCCATCTTTTGCGGAGATTGAACTTATATGATAGCACTCAGCAAGGGCTAATAAAAACTATTACTACATGTAAACTGATGTAGAATTATGGCACCGAGCAGTCGCTGATGTTATGGCTGTCAAACAAAGCATTGTATACTTTATTTTGCTCTTAATTAATAATCGTAGAGTGCTCTTCTACCATCAATCAATTGTTACACTATATTGTATTCTTAATTACTTGCTATGGTTTTTTGAAATGAATTGAAAATTTTATTAATATTTGATTCATTCAAGGCCAAATATCGACCGTAATGTTAACAATTGCATGCGACTGGGAGCGGCCGTGTGCACATGCCCCTATGTACAGTTATTTGATTAATAAAGAATACGTAAATAAATAAATTTACTAAATACTAAGCAGCATGGTAATAACAAGAACAAGAACAGAAGAACGGACAAGAACAAGAGCAAAAGAACGAACGATATAAAAACAAAAGCGAAAAGGGAATAGGGCAAGAACGATTAAGAACAAGAACAACAACGAGAACGAACAAACGCAAGAGAGAAAAAGAATAAGAATGAACTGGAAGTAGAACCAAAGGAACAAGAACAAAAGAACTAGAACAAGCACAAACACTGTTAACAAGAACAAGCACAAACACTCTTAACCAAAAAAAGATCAAATAGTAACACAAGAACAAGAAGAAACAATATTAACAAGAGCAACAACAAGAACAAACAATATTAACAAGAACAAGAACCATCAATAGTAATCAGAACAACTAAAACTAACGATAAAAGCAATTAAAACCAGCAATAAATATGACAAAATAGCAATAATAGCAACAACGATAACGACAACAATAACTAAAATAATAATAGAATTATTACAACATTAACAATGATTATAATTACAAGAAAAAGAATGAAATAAAAAAATAATAATAATATCAATAATAATAACGAGAAAAACACTGATAATAATAATAAAAATAATAATAATAATAATAATAATAATAATAATAATAATAATAATAATAATAATAATAATAATAATAATAATAATAATATTAATAATAATAATAATAATAATAATAATAATAATAATAATAATAATAATATAAATAATAATAATAATAATAATAATAATAATAATAATAATAATAATAATAATAATAATAATAATAATAATAATAATAATAATAATAATAATAATAATAATGGATGAATATATCAAGTCTCGAAGAGTTTATTTATTGAATGACTGTAATTCCGAACCTCTTTTTCTTTGTCCAGGGCTGCACTGCTCTGCTATCGTTGGGCAAGTTCTGACAGTAGGTAGAGAATGTAAAATTATCTAGACATAAAGGAAAAGTTATATATATATATATATATATATATATATATATATATATATATATATATATATATATATATATATATATATATATATATATATATATATATATATATATATATATATAATGTATGTATGTATGTATGTATGCATATATGTATGCATGTATGTATGTATGTATGTATGTATGTATGTATGTATGTATGTATGTATATATATATATATATATATATATATATATATATATATATATATATATATATATATATATATATATATATATAAAGAGAATTGGGTGTTCGAGATCCAGTGACCGCACAAGGCTCTACCATATACCTACCTTGCGGCCGGGACATAAGTCCCCTCTCCAATCACGTGGACCAAATGATCGCCAGACAAATGCTTGTGGGGTAATTGTTGCGCCCACTGAATCTCTGACATGGTCTAGTTGAAGCATGCAGGATATCAATTAGATGTTTGGATATCAACCATTGATGTCTAGAGAGAATGAAGTCAACGTTTACTTTCAGATGACGAGGCAGCAGGTATTCGCCCAAGTGCCTCTTTTATATGCAGGTACATTTAATAGACACTTAAGTTCCTATTTCTTGGCCGACTGTTTGCTAACAGTCCTCCATACCTCAAGAACAATTCAAATACATGAAAGGAGATGGAGACTGGAGGATTTCTCTAACAATGCCTACTCCAATTAAAGCAACACAAAGGGTACAAAGAGCAGATGATTGGTTTCCAGTACAAGTAGCGTGGGCGTACGCCGTTGCTGGTTACTGCTTCCTGAGCCGGTAATATAAGGCCTTTGGATAGAAGGTCACATCTATGGCTTTATATCTTGGACTGTCCTCAGGTGACAATTACATATTACCAGTAAAGATTTCAACATATACATGAACAGAAAAAAATAATAAATTTATTAATTAATCTTTAATTAATCAAATAATTAATTAATACATTGCATGAATGAAGGTATGAGTGGAGGAATAAATTAACAATAAAAATATGGCTACTGTATTCATATTTTCTTTTAGAAAAAACTATATTAATGGAGGCAGCGCTTCTGTGGAGGATATGTTGTATTTTATTACGTTCGATCTCATAACTCCGAAATTTGCAAAATCCTGACAGAGCTTCGGTAGAGGCATACGAAGGTTCTCGAAATAATTTCCTCTACTAATAAAAATATTACTAATATCACATACATATGCATACATACAACTACTAATAAGAGAGTTTGTGAACTGTTGATATGTGAATTAATAGATAAAACTCTCCTCTTTTAGATTAGAAATTCCTCATATAGAATAATAAATTTCCTAACATTTTTACCTAGGAGTGTTCTAATTGTATGAACTCATTATTCATTACACACGTATAAAAGAATATTGTTTGAAACATAGATTCATCTGTACTTCTTAATATGGAACACCCAGGTGTCGACAACCAAAAAGTAAACCATAACAGGACTCGTAATCGAGCTCTAATGTCTTCTTAGTTCAAGTATCTCTAATGCTCTTTCTTAGACACGAATGAGCCACCGGATTAATCACTGATCTGGGAGACAGGACAAAGTAGCACCCATCCAGCTCCTGCCAGCCGTTCCCTTCTCATTTTGGCATCCGAGGTGTGCTTACATTCCAAAGGTCACATATTCATTAGCAGATATTCTACAAAAAAAGAGATAACCCTCTTCAAATCCAGCTACATAGATTCCCTAGATGATAATACTGCTAAAAATAAATACAATTTTGTAGGACATATACAAGCATAGCCCAGCAATTCTTCGAAAATGGGCACACGCAAACATCCCACTCACACATTGACAAATCAAGACCTCCAATGACGAACTTGACAGGGCTTCCAACCAAAATTTACTAAGTAGTAAATAGCACATTAGGAAAAATCTAAATAAAAATAATAATAATAATAATAATAATAATAATAATAATAATAATAATAATAATAATAATAATAATAATAATAATAATAATAATAATAATAATAATAATAATAATAATAATAAAATTTTCATAGGAAATGATAGAAGACAATTATATTTATTGCCGCTATCAATACGGAGCTGTTGCGTGTATTTACTTACTCTACAACACTTCAGACGCCTCTATCCTTCCCTTCTCTTTTCCCAGAGGTTCTGTCGCAAAGATGCTTTGCATGCACACTTCGTGGTGTCATACTAAGGAGCTGCTGCTTATCGGCAAGATCTTTCTCCAATATGGCACAAAAGGCCGATTATTCATGTTTAACAATAAGTAATTAATATTTAATAGTCTGAGTATTTCTTTATAATGTAACTAAAGGTTTCACCCTTTGATTGGCTTATTGGATAGAGCGTTTGCTCCCCTCCAAGAGTTCATGGGTTCAATTCACCCCAAGTGGTACTCTTAGCTCCTATTTGCCAAAACCATTTGCTTAGAAGGAGAGGATAGTGGCGCTCGTTTCTCGGATAATCCTGCGAATTTGGTAGAGTCAGTTAGTATGCAGTTAGATGTGTTGGGTCAATACTGGAGAAGAAATATCTCTACTCCAGCCTTAGCATCGTTAAGGGCTAAATTGTCTTGTATTAAACTTTCCAAGGTAGCTCGAATAGCCGATCCTCTCCAAGACCATATAAAAAGAGAGAGAGAGAGAGAGAGAGAGAGAGAGAGAGAGAGAGAGAGAGAGAGAGAGAGAGAGAGAGAGAGAGAGAGAATCAAAGTTCTTGTCATCTGGTAGACCCTGTTAAATCAGCAGACTCAATGAGTACACCTTTAGCAATGTAGTTCTCGCTATGAACAAAACTACCTATCCCTTAGCTTATCAATTTATAGGAATAATAGGAATGAAATACATAAAAGGCCAATTATCACTAGTTAACAATGTTATCTACTCAACCTTATGTCAAAGCAAAACAAAATAAACTTTGAATTATGCATTCCTATCTATCTATCTATCTATCTATCTATCTATCTATCTATCTATCTATCTATCTATCTATCTATCTATCTATCTATCTATCTATCTATATATATATATATATATATATATATATATATATATATATATATATATATATATATATATATATATATATATATATATATATAATTTCTCGATACCCGTATGATAAAACGTTTCCTCTATATTTCATATAATTTTTATTCACTCTCGACAGGTTATTTATCACCTTCCTCTGCTCCAAGAGTCTTGATTTATTCCTAGAAAAAGGGGCAAAAATTTCCTCACCACACTTGATTTAGTTTTAGATATCTCAAGGAGCAAAAGATCTGTTCAGCACATCATCATCATCAGCATCATCATCATCATCATCGTCCCAACTTAGAAATTCCTGGGTCTGCAAATGTGAATTGTCCTCATATATTTTTGGTAAAGTTTAAGAAGTCCATAAAGTATCTTGAAGTTAGATCAACCACTATTTCTTATTCAGAGATATTTTAATAAACCCATGAATCACCATAAAACCCTAAATCAGCTAAGATATTCTGAAACTTGTGTGGATGAATGATCCCTTATTTTTAATCAAGACAAATAACCCCATCAAAAACGTGTCTAAGTTGGGGCGACTTTTCTTTTTAAGAAGAAGAAGAGATTAGGAATCTAGATCAGTTCAGAAGCGGACCTTGTAAAGGTGAATAAATTCAAATCATTTTACTAAAGACGAGTAACTCCAGAGAGCACCTGAAAAACAATAGATCAACACTTAATTAACAGGATCTATTAAAAACTTATCATGACACCAATGAAATCGTCATCACGATACAAATTAAATCGGGGTAACAGAGCATTAAATAAGCTCTTTCACGTTAGAGCACAAAGGATGCAAGATTAACAAAACTCTAAAAGAGTTCTAATCATCACGTTACATAATTTAGAAGTTAAATAAAAGTCTACAGAGCGAGTAATCATTAAAACAGACGGGGAACTTTAACAAGGCTCAAAAGGAGCGAAAAATCGTTAGGAAACAGATGGGGCAGATTTAACGAGGCTTTAAAAGAGCAAAAATTCATCATGAAACGAATCCAAACTTATCAAAAATTATAAGAATTCTTCATGACAAATAAAAAGTTTAAAAGAAGAAGTCTGTAAGTGGAAGCCATCTTTAAAATTCAGACGAGGAATGTCGTTTTGAGAGTCAGTAAGGAGTGTAACACCTAAAACACAGACGTTCACAGTTGAAGAAGACTCAAAGATCAGTTAACATTAAAGATACAAAGGAATAAAGGATTAAAGACTTTTGAACTAGGTGGTAACCTTTAGGACAAAGACGGAAGCATTTTAGAATGCCAGTCAAAAAGATTTTTTATCATCCTGGAATAAGTGCTGACAGATTAGAAAGTAAATACTATGATAAAATAAAAGACAGTCTAACAAGGATATCTTGAGGACGATATTTTATAGAATACAAACATTGTCTTATTGAGAAACAGAATATAAAATAACAGAAAAGAAACATAGTGACAAAGCTACAAACGAGCAAGTAACAATCAGGACACAATATGAGAAGACGCTATAACGAGGCTCTTTTTAGAGATCAGGTCAACAATGGGAGACATTTAAAAGGGAACTCAAAATCTTGCGTTCCTTCATCTTTATACT
Organism: Halocaridina rubra; assembly: GCA_037179515.1. Classification (NCBI taxonomy): domain Eukaryota; kingdom Metazoa; phylum Arthropoda; class Malacostraca; order Decapoda; family Atyidae; genus Halocaridina; species Halocaridina rubra. Next base: position 34,015 of record JAXCGZ010008297.1, read on the forward strand.
TTCATTTTTTTTTTCTCTTTTAATCATTTATACATAATTTTCTTGATTTTCCAGAGTTCCTCTCCTTCTCTACGTTTTCGGGACCTTCCTAAATTCATCTTGTAATACTTTTTTTTCATGACATCTAACTTCCTCCTTCTCTGTCTCTAAAGGGCGGTTTACGAGGTTCGACAGACAAGTGTTTGAAGTGATTTTCGAACGTGTGAACGGGGTATTTGGCTGTCGAACACGGAACGTTCCGTGTTCGACAACCAAATACCCCGTTCATACGTTCGAACATCACTTCAAACACTTGTCTGTAGAACCGCGTTCGACGAACCGTTTGACCGTGTAAACCGCCCTTTACTTATCTGTACCTCCTTACCTCGTTCTCTTAATTACTGCAATATTATTTTCTTGTCACTTTAAAATCCCTAATTTATTCCTCTTCCTTCTCCTCCTCCACCTCCTCCTCTTCCTCCTCCTCCTCCTCCACCTCATCCTCTTCCTCCTCCTCCTCCTCCTCCTCCTCCTCCTCCTCCTCCTCCATCTTTTCTGCATTTCACTCATGGATCCTTTAATCTTGTATTCTCCCATTTTTGAGTCATCAGAGTTCGTCTCCTCTTCCCCCCCCCCTTCACCCTTTATCCTTCATTCTATGTATGTCTGTAGTTAATACTTTTCATACATCATCGTTTTCCTGGCACGTCAAATACAAAAGCTCCTCCACCTTCTTCTTCTTCTTCTTCTTCTTCTTCTTCTTCTTCTTCTTCTTCTTCCTGCTAATTTATTACCCTGTCAACACCATCCATCACAAAGCGCTCAAGGCCATTCTACAGTATTATTTTGCCCCATCTTCTCCCTTGGTTCCCAATCTTTGATGAATGATCCTGGGGGCATCTCGTGAATTGGACAAGTCATTGGAAAATAATGTAATCATCTGACCTATTTACCTGCCAAATAAATAGAGAAAAAAATAAAAAAACACCCGGAAATGAAAGAAGAGT
>JAXCGZ010008297.1:40000-43122 GCA_037179515.1 Halocaridina rubra
TATACAGTCACAGTTCTTTCTTAAGATTAATAATTAATTAGAACTGAGAGATAGGTAGAAACGAAAAAAAAAGGACAGCTTTGCTTGCAAATAACAGGTTCCAGGAAGAAGAAGTACACATTCCAGTATGAAATAATTAAAAACAGCTTATTAGTATTTACAAAAATACGGAATTCGGGAACATCGCAATAAGCTGCGTTGTACCTACTACTACTACTAGAGGTGATAAATTCAGTTGCAAACACTGCAACTGAGAGAAAGTGAAGGATTTCAACTATGGGGAGAATTTTAATCATGGAAATATGGCCTAGAATGGACTTTATCCACACAAGTAAGAGAATTCTTGGATGGTAATTTTCCAAAATTGTATTGATGGACTATATGGTCGATAATATTCTGCTTAATAACATAGGGACTGAGAAGGAAATGACGAAGATATATTTAAAGCTAGATTACAAGAGAATTAACGAGCATATTACAGGTATTGACTGGGACACCGAAGTTAATAATGGATTTGTAAGAGGAGATGTATTAAAACTTTTGTGAGTAATGAGAGAGGATAGTTGGCCGTTGCATACCATCTAGGCCTACCAGCGTTGGAGTTATTAATGCCAAAGAGAAATGGTTTAATAATAATTTGGAGAGGGCAAGGAGTTACAAATTCTGTAATAAGTATAAGATGAGAAAGAGTATAAATGCTTGACACAATTGTAAACCAACAAGAAATGAATGCCTAAGTCAAAGATGAAAGGCAGAGATATCATATATGAGGAGCGCAAGGACAAATCCCAAACTTTCACATCTTTTCTAGAGGGAAAACTAAAGGTTAGAGAAAAAGTTTCACAGATGGAAAGAGCTGACAGAATCTTTACTGAGACAGATTAAGAGACGAGAGAACAGGTGCCAGCATTGGAGAATACCGTCTTTTTAACTACAGAAATATGCAAACACTGAAGGAATTAGAACAAAACTGTATGACATGATGATATATCCATTATTGTACTTATGAGCTGTGCTGCACCATTATCTGTAGAACTTTGCATAATCTCTATAAAGTAGTTGAAATCTGTAGAATTTCAAAGTGCTTAAAATCGAGATATGCCGTACCTATCTTAAAAAGGAAAGATAGTCACACTTCTAAGGTATAGGCCTTCTCCATTGACTTACATAATTTGGATAGTTATGGAAATTCTACAGAAAGAAAAATTCTTCACGTGGAGTGTTCTAGGATTTTGTCAGTGGTATAACATAGCTTTAGAGGAAGTAGGGCTACGCAGCAAACTTACTGGAAATTTATGAAGAGGTGTGCTTCATCTTACATGAGAGAGAGAGCTGAGCAGATTCAATTTCTTAGATTTTAAAATGATGGCTGATGCAGTCCCATATGGAATACACATAAGGAAGCTGCAAGTAATGGCAATAATGAGTGGATTGGTCTTGAAGTATTAGAATACCTATTAAGAAGCAATGGAACTGTGGGTCAGGTTAAGACAGGCATTATCTGATTGCAGGAAAGTTAGTAGTGGGCTCCGCAAGGATCAGGTGTTGAACCACTTTTGTTCCTTTTGCATGTTTTTGTCTCCTGGAGTCTGTAATTGCATTTTGATTATGCTTGCAGATGATGAAAAGCTCTAGAGATCTAAAGGCTAATTTATTTGCATATCTGTCTCCAAAAATGCATATGAATAGTAAATAATGGTTGCAATATGCTTTCTTAGCATATATTAGGGTGACCTCCAGGTATATGCACAAGAAATGATCATAATATTTACATGACTTATATGAGGCCTATGCCTAAATAGGTAATGCACTCCTGGAATCCTCACTTGACAATGTATGTAAAGAAATTGAAGAAAGTTTAAAGACACGTCACGAATATGGTGACAGATATTTTTTTTTTTTTAATTTATTCAGATAACTGTACATGGGGACATGTGCACATGGGCACTCCCAGTCATATTGCAGTTGATAACATTACAATCTATGTGGTTATGTAAAAATAACATACTAATAGAATTTGCAATTAATTTAAAATATCATAGCAAGTAATTAATAATAAAATATAGTGTAATAATTGAAGAGTACTTGAAGAGTAATCATTGTGACAATATTTTCAATAGCCCTTGTTGAGTGCTATCATTTAAATTCCGTACTACTGCAGACAATTTGAAGCAGATATAGAATACAATTTTCAGGTTAGAATAATAAGTAGGTACATACATATATATATACACACACATACATACACACACATATATATATATATATATATATAATATATATATATATATATATATATATATATATATATATATATATATATATGCATGCATTAATTAGATGAGCAATAGAAACACCACTGGGGCTTCATAGCCATACATATCAAGGAGAGAGAGAGAGAGAGAGAGAGAGAGAGAGAGAGAGAGAGGGAGAGAGAGAGAGAGAGAGAGAGAGAGAGAGAGAGAGAGAGAGAGAGAGAGAGAGAGAGAGAGAGAGAGAGAGTTTGTGGTATTCATTTCAGCAAAAGGAGTTATTCGTCCTTACTACAGATAAAGACACATCCATGCATACTCATACACATCATTGTCATCTGAGGGTAACACAGCAGAGGAAAGTGCATGTACTTAATTGCATATACGTACACATATAAACCTGAACATACATACATACATACACATAAACACAGTGCCATATAATGGAGGATAAATTTGGAAGGAAAAGAAAGAGAAAGACTGAAAGCCTCTCCCCCTCTCCACCCTTCAAATTATGTACGTGAGAGAGAATTACGTCAATTAATCCATTATCACTATTATCACAGCCATTGCTACCACCATCATGATTATTATTATCATCACCATTATTATTATTATCATTATTATTATTATTATCATTATTATTATTACTATTATTATTATTATTATTATTATTATTATTATTATTATTATTATTATTATTACCATCATCATTACTACAGCTTTTGTATATAGATAGAGTTATGAATCAAAAGTAGTAATTATTGATACATATAGACATGCACATACATATACATATACACATATACATACATATATACATATAAATACATATGCACATACATATACATATACACATACATGCACACA
>JAXCGZ010008298.1:5000-15000 GCA_037179515.1 Halocaridina rubra
AAAATTTATTTCCCAGCCTACGAATAATAACAGTAAAAAATAGTAAAAAACATAAATTTAGATATATGTACGTACAGTATAACTCACAGTATTGCATCATGCGAAATAGTGTCCGATAGCGTACAATGTACTGGGGTCGCAGCTACGTGAGCTAGCATATATATTTATATTTCCAGTAGTTTTATGATTTTATTGATAAAAAAACGTATTTCTTAGCCTAAGAATAATAAAACAGTAAAAAATTGTAAAAAACATAAATACTAACAGTATTGCACCACGTAAAATACGATAACGGTATCAGCGTTTCGGAAAACGCTAAGGCTCTCACCTACGTGACCTAGTGAATATTAAAATTTTTATTATTTTATTGATAAAACAAGCATTTCCTAGCCTAAGAATAATAAAACAGTAAAAAATAGTAAAAAACATAAATACAGTACTAACAGTATTGCACCATGTAAAATACGATACCGGTATCACGTTTCGGAAAACGCAAAGGCTCTCACCTACGTAACCTAGTGAATATTAAAATTTTCATTATATTATTGATAAAACAAGTATTTCCTAGCCTAAGAATGATAAAACAGTAAAAAATAATAAAAAACATAAATACTAACATTATTGCACCACGTAAAATACGATACCACTATCAGCGTTTCGGAAAAAGAAAAGGCTCTCACCTACGTTGCATGCTGTTATTTATAAAGTAAAGGGTGTTTTTTTAACAGTGCAGGGACGGTTTATACAGTATGTAAATGCAAAAATAATTGTAAAATACCTATGTACATGAGTATGTCACGTCATCATCACCTCATTCACGGTAAGTTTTACTATCACTTTCATAAAAATTTACGTTGCTTGCTGTTATTTATAAAGTAAAGGGTGTTTCTTCAACAGTGCAGGGAGGGTTTATACAGTACGTAAACGTAAAAATAATTGTAAAATACCTATGTACATGAGTATGTAATGTAATTACCACTTCATTCACTGTAATTTTATCTATCACTTTCATATAAATTTACGTTGCATGCTGTTATTTATGAAGTAAAGGGTGGTTTGTTAACAGTACAGGGAGGGTTTATAAAGTGTAAACGTAAAAATAAATTGAAATATCTATGTATATATAGGCTGATCCTACTCCGCGATTTTCCTGTCTTGCACCGGGTCCCGGAACCGAACCCTCGCGATAATGGAAGGAACACTGTATATATATATATATATATATATATATATATATATATATATATATATATATATATATATATATATATATATATATATATATATATATATATATATATATATATATATATATATATATATACAGTGTTCCCTCGCTATATCGCGGTTCACCTATCGCGAATTCAGTGCATCGCAGATTTTTTGGGCGAGCGAAAAATTTTTTTTTAAATAAATACAAAAAATATTAATGACTGTGACACCAGGACGGGCCAAAAAATAATAAATTAAAACAGCCTTTATCAGGCCGCGCGAAAAATATATAAAGTGAAGAGAAACAGATGGAGAGTGTAATGACTTGTCAGATGTGAAGGGACCATAAAAGATGTGTAATGAATATCCAATTCTCTGCTGGCTTTTAATATACCTCTGCATTACTTTCATGATGTCTATTCCAAAAATTTTCCTTAGATATTATTATTATTATTATTATTGGTGACAATAATTTTCCTTTGATGATGATTGTGGAGATTAATTATTTATATTATTATTATTATTATTGTTATTATTATTATTATTATTATTATAATTATTATTATTATTATAATTATTATTATTATTACGAATTTGTCATTAAACCATTATTTTTATAATAAATAATGTAGTTTTGGTTGAATGAACACGAGTTAATCAAAGATCTCTCTCTCTTTCTCAACGTCTTTCCCCATTTATTGTCATCTTTCACATCCTCTTTCTCATATTTATAACAGGTATTTAACATTAAATATATCGTTCATTCGGCACAAGAAAAATCATGTATTGACCACGTAGACAATTATACTGTAATTGCGAAAAACTCTCTGTTTACACAAGTAAGCAACGTTATCCTGACGCGGTAAGAGATTGATTGGCAGAAAGCCTACCAAAGCATATTTCGCTCTCAACCTGGGAGCTATCCATACATTATGTATAAGAATTCTTATACATAATATAAATGAATACGTATTCATATGCGTAAATATAACAAAACTGAATAAGTATACATACAATGTCTGTAAATCTACATACATGCACTTAAACTACAATTAACAAAACTATCATGCAAAACAACACTTACAAAATGAACGTAGAAATAAACTGTCTTGAAATATATTCAAGAGAAGAGAGATCTACTTATGTACAACATTCGAGTCAATTCAAAAAGTTTATTGACATAATAGGCAACTACATCAAATGGAGCTTGTTAGCAAGCTGGGGGTAGACGATAGGCACCACAAGGTGTGTGTGTGTGTATGTTTGTATGTGTGATTACCTAATTGTGATTACCTAATTGTGTTTACGGGAAAGAGCCCAAAGCTCGTATCTTCCCGTCTCCTCATCGGTTCCATTTTAGACTTAGTGATACTTATCATACCTGTCCTTAAAACTATGGATTGAGATAGCATTAACTACCTCCTCGCTTACCGAATTCCAATTATCAACTACTCTTACACTGAAAAAGTATTTCCTTACATCCTGCAAAGAAGTTTTCTTACGAAGCTTCAAACTATGACCTCTAGTTCTAGAGCCAGCCATATCAAAATATCGATCCCTATCCACTCTATCATAACCATGAAGGAATTTAAAGACTGTCACCATATCCCCCCTCACTCTTCTAGCTTCGAGTGATGGTAAGTCTAATTCCCTCAGCCTCTCATCATAACTGAGATTGCGTATTTCTGGCACCAGTTTCGTGGCATGTCTTTGAACTTTTTCAAGCTTAGCTATGTGCTTTTTCAAGTGCGGACTCCAAAAGAGGGCTGCATATTCGAGTTTTGGCCTCACATAGGTTACATAAATATTTCTGAACATTTCCTTGTCCATGTGCCTGAAGGCTACCCTTACATTTGATAAGAATGCATATGCTGCCCTTACTATGCCATTTATATGTATTTCTGGAGACAAATCTGCCAGTATGTTTACTCCTAGATCTCTCTCATTTTCTGTCTCTTGAAGTTGTACTCCAGCCACCGAGTAGTCAAGCTTGGGCCTTCTTGCACTTGTACCCATTCTCATTACCTTACATTTTGAAGTATTGAATTTCATTAGCCACTTTTCTGACCACTCATGCAGATTATTTAGATCCTCCTGAAGTTCTCTACCATTGTTCTCGTTTTTTACTTTCTTCACAATCTTTGCATCATCTGCAAACATATTCATGAATGAATTTACAGACTCTGGTAGGTCATTTACATATACAAGGAACAAAAGTGGCCCTAAAACTGAACCCTGTGGAACTCCACTACTAACTCTTCTCCATTCAGACACTGAGTGTCTTACTCTAACCCTCTGTTCCCTTCCTTCTAGGTAAGTTTTTATCCATTCCAAAACATTTCCACCTATTCTAGCCATTGCTTGCAGCTTCCTAATAAGTCTCCCATGTGGAACAGTGTCAAACGCTTTCTGGAAGTCTAGGAATATTTAATCTGCCCAGCCCTCTCTTTCCTGTAAGATTTGGCTTACCTCATCATAAAATTCTAATAAGTTTGTTACTGTTGATTTACCTTCTCTGAAGCCATGTGTGTGTGTGTGTGTATATCCCGCTTAACCGATTTCCATTCCTTTCTACAGTAGTCTCTCTCTCTCTCTCTCTCTCTCTCTCTCTCTCTCTCTCTCTCTCTCTCTCTCTCTCTCTTTCTGTCAACATCTTTCCCCATTTATTGTTGCCATCTTTCATTTCCTCTTTCTCATTTGATTTCTTCTTCTTTCCCTGCTTCTTTCTTTTCTACCGATGGCAAATGGATGCATCCTTTCAAAATTCCATCAGGAAATGAAGAAAGAGAGTGAATTTAAAGCAGAGGGAAGTTTATTATTAGACCCTCTCTCTCTCTCTCTCTCTCTCTCTCTCTCTCTCTCTCTCTCTCTCTCTCTCTCTCTCTCTCTCTCCTCTCTCTCCCTCTCTCTCTCTCTCTCTCTCTCTCTCTCTCTCTCTCACTTTGTTTGGGGTTCATCTAATTTTCAAGATTATAGAATTATTAATATTCCTTGCTTCTAAACATTATTCTATCTACCTGCACGAAATCTTAACGTAAATAGTGTCAGCTGAGAGAAAAAGAAAACGTATATCGTACTGTACATGGGAAACTTAAATGAAATATATATCTTCACTACACGCTATTTCCCTGACAGTATTATATCGAAAGTTTGTTTGCTGTTTGTTCTTAATACTTTTTTCAATATTTATATCACGTTCATATAAATTTACGCTTGCACGCTGTCATTAATAAAGTAAAGGGTGGTTTATTAACAGTTCAGGGAGGTTTTACACAGTAAAAGTAATAATAACAATCTCTGTTTCTCTTTACGTTATGTATTTTTCGTGCCCTGGCCCGATAAAAGCTGCTTTATTTTATTAGTTTTTGGCCTGTCCTGATGTCACATTTTTTTTTTTTTTTTCCACCTATCACGGCCGGCCCCAGAGCGAGGGAGCACTATATATATATATATATATATATATATATATATATATATATATATATATATATATATATATATATATATATATATATATATATATATATATGGTGATCCCCCCTTATCGCGGTAGTTCGGTTCCGGGACCCGGCTCGAGACAGGAAAATCGCGAAGTAGGATCAGCCTATATGTACATAGATATTTTAATTCATTTTTACGTTTACACTGTATAAACCCTCCCTATACTGTTAACAAAACACCCTTTACTTCATAAATAACAGCATGCAATGTAAATTTATATGAAAGTGATAGATAAAATTACCGTGAATGAAGGGGTAATTACATGACATACTCATGTACATAGGTATTTTACAATTACTTTTACGTTTATGTACTGTATAAACCCTAACTGCACTGTTAAAAAAACACCCTTTACATTTTTTATCAATTAAATAATTAAATTTTTTTTAATAAAAAAATTAAACTACTGAAAATTTTAATTTTTTCAATATTTTAATATTTTTGCGTATACCCCAAACATAAAATAATAATTTGCCAAAAAAAAAAAAAAAGTGGTACAGTGAAAATGCGAACCAAGAAACATGATGCAGCGGGGGATCACTGTGTATATATATATATATATATATATATATATATATATATATATATATATATATATATATATATATATATATATATATATATATATATATATATATATATATATATATATATATATATATATATATTATGTACTGGCCATATATTGGTTTTGGCAAAAATTTTATGGCTGGATGCCCTTCCTGCCGCCAACCCTCCCCATTTACCCGGGCTTGGGACTGGCCCCAAGTTGAGGCTGACTTGCCCCCTCAGTAGCTGGATGGAGATTGAAAGATGTAGAGCTGAGAGCTATGTTTAAGGGAAGAGTGTTGGAAGCGATAAGGTTGCATGAGGATGTACAAGAATGGTGGAGAGAGAATAGTAAGGTGATTTTGAGGGTTGGTGAGGAGGTACTTGGAAAGTCATCAGGAAGGAACCACCAAATGATAAGGAGTCATGGTGGTGGCATGAGGAAGTGCAAGAATGGGTGAAGAACAAGAAAGAAGCTAAGAAAAAGGCAAACTTATCAGGCCTGGAGCAGGATAAAGAAGAGTACAAGCAGGCAAAGAAGGAGGCAAGGAAAGCAGTAGCAAAAGCAAAGGCAGAGACATAGAATGAGGTCTAGGAAGAGCTAGAAACACCAGAAGGAGAGAAGAAAATATTGCGAATTGCCAAGGCTTGAGATGCTGCATCCAAGGACTTGACCAAGTAAGACAAATATAGGATAACCATGGAGTAGTTCTAACAAAAGAGGACGAAATCAAAAGCAGATGGGAAACTTATTTTGAAGGATTACTACATGAAGAGAACCCAAGAGCAGTATTTGAAGGGATACTTATTTTGAAGGATTACTAAATGAAGAGAACCCAAGAGCAGTATTTGAAGGGAAACTTATTTTGAAGGATTACTAAATTAAAAGAACCCATGAGCAGTATTTGAAGATGGACTTCTAAATGAAGCAGTTACAACAACAATGACTAAAAGAGAGGTAGAGCGGGCAGTAAGGAAAATGAAAAATGGAAAGGCAGCAGGACCTGATAAGATGCCAGTGGAGGTATGGAAGAGTCTTGGAGAGGAAGGCATAGATATCTTGTGGGACTTAATGCAAAAGATCTTTAGTCAGGAAAAGATGCCAGAGGAGTGGAGAGGAAGCCTAATCATCCCAATCTATAAAGGGAAGGGAGACATTCAGGAGTGTGGAAACTACAGAGTTATAAAGTTGTTATGGCATACTATAAAGATATGGGAGAAGATCATAGAAAGGAGACTCAGAGAGGAAACGACAATTGGAGATAAACAGTTTGGCTTCAAGCCTGGAAGAGGGACAGTGGATGCCATAGTTGCCTTGAGACAAATGATGGAAAAACATCGGGAGAAACAGAAAGGACTGCATGTGGTCTTTATTGACCTGGAAAAGGCATATGATCGAGTACCACGTCAAAAGGTGTGAAAGTGTATTAGAGAAAAGGGAGTCCCCAAGAAATATGTAAGAATCTTCCAAGATATGTATGAGAGGGCAGAGGCAAATGTTAAGAGCAGCGTGGGCTTGACAAAAAGTCTCTCAGTAAATGTTGGTCTGCATCAAGGGTCTGCTTTGAGTCCATATCTATTTGATCTGGTCTTGGATGTAGTAACCCAGGGTATTAGAGATCAGTCACCATGGTGTATGCTCTTTGCAGATGACATTGTACTGCACAGCAACAGACGAGAGGTAGTGGAGGAGAAACTTGAGGAGTGGAGAAGAGTGATGGACGATAGAGGACTGAGAATCAGCAGGAAGAAGACAGAGTACTTGAGGTTGAGAGATGATGAGGATGGGGAGGTCAATTTGCAGGGGGAGGTGTTGAAAAGTTCAAGTATTTGGGATCAACAGTAGCAGAGGATGGTGACCTAGAGTCAGAAATTACCCACAGAATACAAGCGGGAAGGATGAACTGGAAGAAAGTGTCAGGGGTGCTGTGCAACAGGAGACTAGGGATTAAGTTGAGGGGTAAAGTGCATAAGACAGTTGTGAGATCTGCTATGATGTATGGAGCATGCAATAAAGAAGACGCAAGAGAAAAAAACTGGATGTGGCAGAGATGAGGATGTTGAGATGGATGTGTGGGGTGACAAGGAGCGATAACATCAGACACGAGGTAATTAGAGGTACCTCAAAAGTTATAGAAATATCAGATAAGATATAAGAAAGTAGACTACGATGGTATGGTCATGTCGTTAGGAGGGATGAACAGTATGTTGGGAGGAGGGTGATGGAAATGGATATACAGGGTAGGAGAGGGAGGGGGAGACCAAAGCGTAGGTGGATGGATTGCACCAAGGACGACCTGAGATCTAAAGGTTTGTTGGGTGATGAGGGATGGGACAGGAACATAAGGAGAACAGAGGCCAAAATCACCGACCCCACATAAAAGCAGCAAAAGATGTAGACAAAGAATATATATATATATATATATATATATATATATATATATATATATATATATATATATATATATATATATATATATATATATATGAATAATTTTTTTACCCCGACCGGGACTCGAACCAAGGACTTATAATTACTAAGTCAAGGCGCTACCAACTACACACCACAGAAGGTATAGTTGGTACCGCCTTGACTTAGTAATTATAACTCCTAGGTTCGAGTCCCGGTCGGGGTAAAAAAAATTATTCATGTTTTCACATATGTAATGTGCTTGCTTGGAGATATATATATATATATATATATATATATATATATATATATATATATATATATATATATATATATATATATATATATATATATATACAGTGTTGCCTCACTTACTGCGGTAGTTCGGTTCCGGGACCCGGCGCAAACCAGGATATCCGCGGAGTAGGATCAGCCTATATGTACAGAGATATTTTAATGTATTTTTACGTTTACACTGTATAAACCCTCCCTGTACTGTTAAAAGAACACCCTTTACATTATAAATGACAGCAAGCAACGTAATTTTTTTATAAAAGTGATAGGAAAACTTACCATGAATGAGGTGTTGATGACTTGACTTACATAGGTTCCATATTTTACAATAATTTTTACGTTTACGTAAAATAGCGGCCGACATCCACAAACTTTTTTCCTTCTTTCAACATATCTAAGAGTTTCACTTTATCTACAATGGTTAACATTTTCCTTTGCTGCTTAGGCTCACTACAAGAAGCCTTAGAAGATAAAGGATGCTTGGGAGGCAATGCAAAGGTTAAAATATGGGAGTAAAAAAATCACAAGCAAAACATATTAATAATAATAAGCACAACATGAATGGCGCACACGAGTGAGGCGAGACAATGGAAGATGGTGGAAGCCTTTGTCCGAAACGCTGATAGCGGTATCGTATTTTACATGTTGCAATACTATTAGTATTTATGGTTTTTACTATTTTTTACTGTTATATTATTCATAGGCTAAGAAATACTTTTTTTTATCAATAAAATCATGAAACTACTGGAAATATAAATATATATGCTAGCTCACGTAGCTTCGACCCCAATACATTGTACGCTATCGAACACAAGCAAAACGTGAGTTAGACTGAACGAGTCTTTGTCCAAAACGCTGATAGCGGTATCGTATTTTACATGATGCAATACTGTTAGTATTTATGTTTTTTACTATTTTTTACTGTTTTATTATTCTTAGGCTAATAAATACTTTTTTTTTATCAATAAAATCATGAAACTACTGGAAATATAAATATATATGCTAGCTCACGTAGCTGCGACCCCAATACATTGTACGCTATCGAACACTATTTCGTATGATGCAATACTGTGAGATATACTGTAAGTACGAATATCATTCAGTTATTAGTACAATGTATATTAATTTAAAATTCATCTACTTATTTGATGATTGTACAAAATCTATTGTATTTATTCATTGTAATTTGGACCAAATATTCCTTTTGTAAAGATTATACTGTACTTTTCAAAGGAGGTAGTCAATAAACGTATCTATCTACATTTTTGTTTTTTACTATTTTTTACTGTTTTATTATTCGTAGGCTGGGAAATAATTTTTTTTTTATCAATTAGATAATGAAATATGTTTTTTTTTTCAATAAAAAAAATGAAAATACTGAGAATTTTTTTTTTTTAATATTTTAATATTTTTGCATATACCCATGAAATAAAATAACAATTTATCCAAAAATAAAACGTGATAGAGTGAGAAAGCGAACCAAGAAACGCGAATAACCGGGGTAACACTGTATATATATATATATATATATATATATATATATATATATATATATATATATATATATATATATATATATATATATATATATATATATATATATATATATATATATACACACCTTGTTCCTTTCATGCGCGATTTTTATATCCGCGAAACTGCAATAACGCCTCCAAAAATAATACTAAAAAATTCGAATTTTGCGAATAATGGCCCCCCCATTTTTTCCTTCTTTTTTTTTAGTAGTAGTAGTAGCAAATAAGCGCCCTCGGACACTTCTTCCACGAGTACAAAGAGGATGAAGATAAGAAAAGATCATCATCATTATACATTATATATATACCCACCCTACCTCTGTCAGATGTCTATCTAATCTACATTTGAAGGTGTCTAAGGGATTGGCATTTACTATCCTACTGGGAATACTCTACGGTACTACCAAGATAATTTTCACCAATTTCCCTTCTGAACCTAAATTTATCAAGCTTAAATCCATTACCCATTACGAGTTCTGGTTTGATCATGAATTTTTAA
>JAXCGZ010008298.1:20000-43095 GCA_037179515.1 Halocaridina rubra
TGTTTAAATTTGTTTTTTACTAATTTTTACTGTTTTTTTATTCTTAGGTTAGGAAATACTTGTTTTATCAATAAAATAATGAAAGTTTCAATATGTACTAGCTCACGTAGGTGTGGCCCTTTTCGTTTTTCGAAACGCTGATACCGGTATCGTATTTTACATGGTGCAATACTGTTATTATTTATGTTTTTTACTATTTTATACGGTTTTATTATTCTTAGGCTAAGAAAAACATTTTTTTTATCAATAAAATCATGAAATTACTGGAAATTTTAATATATGCTAGCTCACGTAGGTGCGGCCCTTTGCGTTTTTTGAAACGCTGATACCGGTATCGTACTTTCTATAGTGCAGAGTTACATGTTCAAATTCATGTTTTTTTACTATTTCTTACTGTTTTATTATTCTTAGGCTGGGCAATAAATTTTTTTTATCAATAAAATTGTGAAAAAAAAAAATGTCAATAAAATAATGAAAATGCTAAAAAAAATTATTTCTTAAAATTTTAATATTTTTGCATATCCCCCCCCCCAAAAAAAAAAAAAAACTCGCCCAAAAAAAACCGCAATACAGTGAATCCGCGATAGGTGAACCGCGATGTAGCAAGGGATTACTGTATATATATACAGTGTTCCCCCAATTATTCGCGTTTCCTGGTTCGCGTTTTCACTGTATCACGGTTTTTTTTTCTTGGATAAATTATTATTTTATTTTATGGGTATCCGCAAAAATATTAAAATATTGAAAAATAAAAATTTTCAGTATTTTCATTTTTTATTGAAAATATAAATTTACGTTGCTTGCTGTTATTTATAATGTAAAGGGTGTTTTTTTAACAGTGCAGGGAGGGTTTATACAGTACGTAAATGTAAAAATAATTGTAAAATACCTTTGTACATGAGTATGTCAAGGTCTTTCAATGCTAGTCATCTTATTAGGAGTAAGATTGCGAGATCGACTTCATGGAATACATAGAAACTTTTGTTACAGGTGGAAAGCCTATGTCTCTTTGCTAAAACAGACTAAACAATCTTCATGGAGTATTTCTCAGTGTTAATGCGCTTGGGTTTTCTGAACGAGATAGTGAAACGTGGATATCAAACACCATAGTGTTGATATATATATATATATATATATATATATATATATATATATATATATATATATATATATATATATATATATATATATATATATATCGCTAGCTCCCTCGTCATTGCCCATAGAGCAAAGTAATCCCTCTATTTGTTTTCCCTTCTTGATGTCGGCTACCCCCCAATTAAAGGGGGAAACAGCCAAGGTATATATATATATATATATATATATATATATATATATATACACAGTGCAAGGAGGGTTTATACAGTATGTAAACGTAAAAATAATTGTAAAATACGTATGTACATGAGTATGTCATGTAATTACCACTTCATTCACCGTAATTTTATCTATCACTTTCATGTAAATTTACGTTGCTTGCTGTTATTTATAATGTAAAAGGGTATTTTTTTTTAACAGTGCAGGGAGGGTTTATACAGCATGTAAACATAAAAATAATTGTAAAATACCTACGTACATGAGTATGTCATGTAATTACCACTTCATTCACCGTAATTTTATATATCACTTTTATATAAATTTACGTTGCATGTTGTTATTTATAAAGTAAAGGGTAGTTTGTTAACAGTACAGGGAGGGTTTATACAGTGCAAACGTTAAAATAATTGTAAAATACCTATGTACATGAGTATGTCATGTAATTACCACTTCATTAAACGTAATTTTATCTACTACGTTCATGTAAATTTACGTTGCTTGCTGTTATTTATAATGCAAAGGGTGTTTTTTTTAACAGTGCAGGGAGGGTTTATACAGTAAGTAAACGTAAAAATAATTGTAAAATACCTATGTACATGAGTATGTCATGTAGTTACCACTTCATTCACCGTAATTTTATCTATCACTTTCTTATAAATTTACGTTGCATGTTGTTATTTATGAAGTAAAGGGTGGTTTGTTAACAGTACAGGGAGGGTTTATACAGTGTAAACGTAAAAATAAACTAAAATATCTATGTCCAAATAGGCTGATCCTACTCCGTGGTTTTCCTGGTTAGCGCCAGGTCCCGGAACCTAACTACCGCGATAAGGGGGGGAACACTGTGTATATATATATATAATATATATATATATATATATATATATATATATATATATATATATATATATATATATATATATATATATATATACAGGTATACCTCGGCCTAAGTCGTTTCGAGTTAAGTCGTTCTCGATTATACGTCGGTTTTCAAAAATATATATGAAAAATTAAAAAAAAATACAAATAAAGTTTGTCATTATAATTAACTTTACGTCTGTCCGCTACATATACTAGAATCATAATATCACTAGAAAACCATTAAAAGCACATGAAATAATGTTACTGTACAATAAATAAAAACAAAACCACATAAAATCATGTTATTGTACAATAAATAAGAATAAAAGCATATAAAATCTTATTAAAATACGTACAGTAGTTCCAATATCTACCGTTAGGCATCGTCACTCGTCATAATAATAATAATAATAATAATAATAATAATAATAATAATAAGAATACGAATAAGAATGCAGCAGACATTTGCATTTATCGAAAAGGACTTTCTTTGTTCGAGGATATGGATCCCATTGCTATAAATAAAAACAAAAGCACATAAAATTATGTTATTATACAATACATAAGAATAAAAGCATATAAAATCTTATTAAAATACGTACAGTAGTTGCAATATCTACCGTTAGGCGTCGTCACTCGTCATTCCCGCAAAACCGCTATTGTTTAGAATTGATTAGTTTATGCATGGTATATGTCTATTTATCGGCTACTCTCATTTTCATTCATTTGTGACCTTATATTTTGCCCCCATGGCACCTAACTGAAAAAATGCATTAAGAACAAACAGCAAAGTTATTTTTAATATAATATTGTCAGGGAAATAGCGTGTGAGGGTGCATCAGCTGATACGGAAGTAGCAAAACCTTTGCCGATAGAGGTTCATTCCTAGGCTGCCAGGTACAAGGAAATTTCCTTGTTTTAAGGAAATTCAGGTGGGTACAGGGAAACAGGGAAGAAACTTGAATATTCACTAAAACTAAAATCTAGGGAAAATCCAAAAAAGAAAGAGTGAAAATCTAGGGAAATTCTGGAGAACTAGCTATTATTATTCTAATTCTTTATATTTTTACTGTGTGTGGTAATTGAGATGAAGAAATTGAAATGTATATAGCCTTGTATATGTATCTAGTACAGTGGTAACGCGCTGGCTTCGCATTCACGAGGTCCAAAGATCGGTTCCCATCCAAGACCGAGAGATTAAGCTGTTTACTGGCAGGAACTGCTGTGGTTGGACACCACAGTGAGGGGTTGGGGCTTGCCCTGGCTGACGAATACCCATTGTATTGAAATGGAAATAAAGTTAGTTTGTTTGTATCTATAACAGGGATATTTTGAGCCAAATATGGAAATTTTGTAAGCGAATCTAGGGAATTTTTGACAGCTTGACCTGGCAGCACTGGTTCGTTCTCCCACATCCTACTCCTCTTCTACCGCTTAATGCAATCGAATATTATGAAGAAAACTGAATAAAAGCATTTAGAACAAAGAGCAAAGTTATTTTTAATATAATATTGTTAAGGAAATAGCATGTGAGGGTGCATCAGCTGATACGGAAGAGTGACAAAACGTATGCAGCCTCATCCTCACTGCCACCATCAGTGTTGCCAGAATACATAAATAAGAAAAATGATAAACATAAAAAACATACATGTAAGCTGGTAATTTATTTCAAGTATCTTAAAGATGAAGTACATTTTTATTTAAATTACAGTACTTCCATCTTGTAATTAATATACAGTGTTCATCCCCCTATCGCGGTAGTTCGGTTCCGGGACCTGACGCGAACCAGGAAAACCGTGGAGTAGGATCAGCCTATACGATATTTAGATATTTTAATTTCTTTTTACGTTTACACTGTATAAACCCTCCCTGTACTGTTAAAAAAACACCCTTTACATTATAAATAACAGCAAACAACATAATCTTTCATGAAAGTGATAGGAAAACTTACCGTGAATGAGGTGATGATAATGTGACATACATAGGTACAGTATTTTACTATAATTTTTACGTTTACGTAAAATAGCGGCCGACATCCACAAACTTTTTTCCTTCTTTCAACATATCTAAGAGTTTCACTTTATCTACAATGGTTAACATTTTCCTTTGCTGCTTAGGCTCACTACAAGAAGCCTTAGAAGATGAAGGATGCTTGGGGGGCATTGCAAAGGTTAAAATATGCGAGTAAAAACATCACAAGCAAAACATATTAATAATAATAAGCACAACGGGAATGGCGCACACGAGTGAGGCGAGACAATGGAAGATGGTGGAAGCCTTTGTCCGAAACCCTGATAGCGGTATCGTATTTTACATGTTGCAATACTGTTAGTATTTATGTTTTTTACTATTTTTTACTGTTTTATTATTCTTAGACTAAGAAATACGTTTTTTTTTATCAATAAAATCATGAAACTGCTGGAAATATAAATATATATGCTAGCTCACGTAAAAACGTTAATAACCACAACATGAACGGCGCACACGTGAGTTAGACTGAACGAGTCTTTGTCCGAAACGCTGATAGCGGTATCGTATTTTACATGTTGCAATACTGTTAGTATTTATGTTTTTTACTATTTTTTACTGTTTTATTATTCTTAGGCTAATAAATACGTTTTTTTAATCAATAAAATCATGAAACTACTGGATATATAAATATATATGCTAGCTCACGTAGCTGCGACCCCAATACATTGTACGCTATCGAACACTATTTCGCATGATGCAATACTGAGTTATACTGTACATACGTATATCATTCAGTTATTAGTAAAATGTATATTAATTAAAAATTCAATTACTTATTTGATGATTGTACAAAATCTATTGTATTTATTCATTGCAATTTGGACCAAATATTCCTTTTGTAAAGATTATACTGTACTTTTCAAAAGAGGTGGTCAATAAACGTATCTATCTATCTATCTATCTATCTATATATCTATCTATCTATCTAAATTTATGTTTTTTACTATTTTTTACTGTTTTATGATTCGTAGGCTGGGAAATAAATTTTTTTTAGCAATTAGATAATGAAATATGTTTTTTTCAATAAAAAAAAATGAAAATACTGAATTTTTTATTTTTAATATTTTTGCATATACACATAAAATAAAATAATAATTTATCCAAAAAATCCCGCGATACAGTGAGAACGCGAACCAAGAAATGCGAATAACCGGGGGAACAGTATATCTTAAAATGTACCATACATTTGAAAATAAAACATCCGCTTTATCTGGCAACACTGGCCACCATGCTAAGCCTGTTGCCAATGGCATAATAGAGTTCATTAGTTTGTTTACTGTACATAAATTTAAAAATAAAGATACTACCTACCAAACGTGTAAACAATGTGAAGAGAGCCTGGAAAATTTTATACTATTTTGTGAAGCATATGCACAAATAAGAACAGAATATAGTTTTTTAGCACAACCATATATAGAAAAGAAAATTGAAATAATTGCTAATATATTGTTATTAAGATATTGTAGAGAAAAAGACATCAAAGAAAGAACAAATTTATAAAAAGAATTTGTAGAAAAAGAAATCAAATAAAAACTGCACAAACAATTTAGCAAAGCAAACCCAAGACTTGGGAGCCGTTGCAAAAGGCACATCCCACCCAACTATACTACTACTACAGTAAATCTGTATATCTAGGCTAGCCTAGAGACAAGCTAATTCGATTTAAGTCATTTTTCGACTTAAGTCGTCTCTCCTGGAACCAATTAATGACGTTAGGTGAGGTATACCTGTGTATGTATATATACATATATATATATATATATAATATATATAATATATATATATATATATATATATATATATATATATATATATATATATATATATATATATATATATATATATATATACAGTAATCCCTCGTTTATCGCGGGGGTTTGGTTCCGGGACCGGCCGCGATAGGTGAATTTCCGCGAAGTAGGAACACCTTTTAAAAAAAAAAAATTAAATAAAAAATAAATAAATAAATAAATAAATAAAGATGATTATGACACCAGGACGGCCCAAAAATTATAAAATAAAACAGCCTTTATCAGGCTGCAAAGAGAAACAGAGATGGAGAGTGTAATGACCAGTCAGATGTGAAGGGATTATAAAAGATGTGTAATGAATATCTAGCTCTCTGCTGGGTTTTAATATACCTCTGCATTACTTTCATGATGTCTATTCCAAAAATTCACCTTAGATCTTATTATTATTATTATTATTATTATTATTATTATTATTATTATTATTATTACTATTATTATTATTATTGGCAACAATAATTTTCCTTTGATGATGATTGTGGAGATTATTATTATAATTATTATTATTATTATTATTATTATTATTATTATTACGAATTTGTAATTAAACCATTATTTTTACAATAAATAATGTAGTTTTGGTTCAATGAACAAGAGTTAATTAAATCTCTCTCTCTCTCTCTCTCTCTCTCTCTCTCTCTCTCTCTCTCTCTCTCTCTCTCTCTCTCTCTCTCCAACTTTCTATTGTACCCAACCCCCCACACTCTCTTTGTCCCAGCCAACTAGGGAGGGGCACTGTGCACAGTTATTAAAGTAAATAAACCAACAGATGTCCAAACAATGATGAGCCCTTAATAATAATAATAATAATAATAATAATAATAATAATAATAATAATAATAATAATAATAATAATCTCCAAAATCATCATCAAAGGAAACTTATTGTCGCCAGTAATAATAATAATAATAACAATAACAATAATAATAATAATAATATAATAATAATAATAATAATAATAATATCTAAGAAGAATTATTGGAATAGACATCATGAAAGCAATGCAGATGTATATTAAAACCCAGCATAGAGCTGGACATTCATTACACATCTTTTATAATCCCTTCACATCTGACAGGTCATTACACTCTCCATCTCTGTATCTCTTTACCGCCTGATAAAGGCTGTTTTATTTTATAATTTTTTCGCCCATCCTAGCGTCACAATAATCTTTTAAACAAAAAAAAATCTTTTTGCCAAAAAGAAAAATCCGCGATGCACTGAATAGGTGAACTGCGAAATAGCAAGGGATTACTATATATATATATATATATATATATACACCTTGTTCTCAAAATAACGCCTAGATAGGTTCTCTGAAGTGTCGTGTAAATGGAAAATCGCGTGAAAAAAAGTTATTTTCCATAGGAAACAATGATAAAGGGCATAGATACGTTCCAAACCTTACATAGACACACCATGCCAAAGATATAAGATAAGTAAAAAAAATATTTTATTACTACATAGCAAAGCAGAAAGCCCTGTATCTATTTTTAAGAGTATACAAAAGATATTCATATTCACTTTACAGCTAGAAATTAACATACATTACTATACTTTACTCTATTATGCAGTGGGCAACAGTTATACAGAACACTGGGACATGCATGGTGGCAGTGAGCGAGTAACTTATGTGGTAGAAGAGGAGGAGGATGCAGGAGAACGAGCCTCTATCTGCAAATGTATATAAAGATAAAATAAGAATTATAAATAACCAAAGCAAGACTAAAAAACGAAAAAAAAAAATTAATTATGCAATGCCTAAATCTACCATATGACAGATTAAAAAAAAATTAATCTACATTCTCTAGAGAGGCACAGAGTTAGGGGGGATATGATTGAGGTGTATAAATGGTTTAAAGGGATTAACAAGGGTGATATTAATAAAGTTTTAAAATTTCATGATCAAACCAGAACTCGTAATGGGTATTGGATTTAATCTTGATAAATTTAGGTTCAGAAGGGAAATTGGTGAAAATTGGCTTGGTAATACCGTGCAGTATTCCTAGTAGGATAATAAATGCCAATACCTTAGACACCTTCAAATGTAGATTAGATAGACATATGACAGAGGTAGGGTGGGTATGAATAGATTAGTGTTTATTAGAAAAATCATAAAAAGAAAAATAGAATAAATAAGTAGAGTAGAATAGAATAGGTTAGACATGCTGAAAATATCATTCAAAAATGGACCTGCCTCGTGTGTGCCAGTAAGCATGTTGCAGTGTCCCCTATTCTTATGTTCTTAATATTTTCAGAACACGTGTTTTGCATCCTCCTTCCATTTTCAAATTTGTATCTGGTTTCTGAATGACAAATTTGTTAATAAAATGTATCCAATTACTGCGGGCAGAAAATAAGGTCGCTTATGCTATATATGTTTTTGTATTCAAAATTTTGGACCATCATTATCCTAGCTGGCTATTTGATTTAAAAACAGTCAGGGATATAAGGGGAACCAACACAAGACAGAGCAGTGAGCTCTTTATTCACAGAACAAACACAGAAGCAGGTTCAAAGATGATCACTATCAAAGGGCCAACACTCTGGAATAATATTCCAGAGCATCTTAAAAATGCATCCTCCTTCACAACTTTCAAAGGCAAACTATATAGTTTTCTTTTGGACAAATAGTTGCTGCTCATTAAGAACTAATTATTCTCATTGTAAGGAAACAAATATGGAAATGATGCCGATAATAACGATCCTGTATCTAGTGGCATACTTACTACTTTATTATTAACATTATTGTTAACATTTTTATTACAGCATTATTATTTTCTATGAAAGCTACATTTAATTTAACTATATGTCTAACCCTCTTATTTATTAGTTTAATTACATGTCTACTTATAAGTTACTATTAATGTTGAATAACCATTGTACAAAATGGAAATAAATGTTTGTCTTGTCTTGTCTTGTCTTGTCTCTCTCTCACTCTCTCATATTTCTTTACAAAAAACGAATTAAAACTTTGGTTTATTACCTTTAAAATGAGCACTGTAAGAACGTGATTAAGACTAAAGCAATAATTGTATTTACATAATAAGATGAAAAATTTCTACCTAATTCCTGTTTAAGAGAGACATTACAAAGGATTCGTGGAAAGGAAATTAATTTAACGGTCTTTTAACTCATTAACGTTTTTATTATAAGTGCATTACTATATTTATCATTTGCTGCCCCAAACGACTCATCAGATTGTAAAGTAACCGATGTATGCGTTGTTTGTAAGACTATTCTCCCTTTAATATAAATATATTCTATATAATGTAAGTGAAATGAAACGAGAGAGAGAGAGAGAGAGAGAGAGAGAGAGAGAGAGAGAGAGAGAGAGAGAGAGAGAGAGAGAGAGAGAGAGAGAGAGAGAGAGAGAGAGAGAGAGAGAGAGAGAGAGAGAGAGAGAGAATCTTTAATTAACTCTTGTTCATTCAACCAAAACTACATTATTTATTGTACAAATAATGGTTTAATTACAAATTCGTAATAATAATGATAATAATAATAATAATAATAATAATAATAATAATAATAATAATAATAATAATAATAATCTCCACAATCATCATCAAAGGAAAATTATTGTTAATAATAATATTAATAATAATAATAATAATAAAAATAATAATAATAACAATAATAATAATAATAATAATAATAATAATAATAATAATAATAAGATCTAAGCAGAATTTTTGGAATAGACATCATGAGAGTAATGCAGAGGTATATTAAAACCCAGCAGAGAGCTGGATATTCATTACACATCTTTTATAGTCCCTGCACATCTGACAGGTCATTACACTCTCCATCTGTTTCTCTTTACAGCCTGATAAAGGTTGTTTTATTTTATCATTTTTTGGTCCATCCAGTTGTCACAATAAAAAAAAAAAAAAAAAAATGGGGGGGGGCATTATTCGCGAATTCCGAGTTTTTTACTATTATATTTGCGGGGCGTTATTGCAATTTCGCATATAAAAAAATCGCGTATAAAAGGAACACGGTGTATATATATATATATATATATATATATATATATATATATATATATATATATATATATATATATATATATATATATATATATATATATATATATATATATATACAGAGAGAAAGAGAGAGTGTATGTCTCTACTTACAAAGAATTCTTCCACCAGAGCCATGCAGAGCACTGCCCCAGTCTTCAGTTTCCCCACTATGATAAGTGATGTTCAAGTCAACATGGTTGAAAATGTAGTAAGTCTCTGGAGTTTTGTATCGTTTCTGTAGAAAAAAAACAGAATAACTGTTGTTTGAAAATAGTTAATAACCCCTGCACAAGAATCATGATGATAAAAGCCAATAAACAATGGAAAAATGTAGTTATACCCACATGATAAAACAAAATGTTAGTAATAATAAAGAAAATTAATTTCATCCCTCCCATCTTACATTAAAACATCTCAATATAAATTCTGCAATTTAAGTCTCCAAGATTAACATGATATTGATTATGTAATTTTCAATAAATAAAAGTTTGTTTCGTCCAAGTATATTGTGATCCTTAAGGGGGGGGGGAGATGGACGGAAAAACTATAACTCCAGCTCGTGCAGCCCAAAATAAAAACAAACGGATATCATATAAGGACCTAGAGAGTCTTCCTTACAATGTACTCATTTTACAATGGAAAAAATTATGTAGCATTCTAGTACAAAGTAAATCAAAATATAACAGTAATACAAATAACATACAGAATGAATACACTCAAAATTTACATACATCCATAACACAGGCATCTTTGGGTCGTCCGGCAGAATCCACGTAACAGCCTACAGGAAAACCGGTAGCGCAAAAAATACTTCCTCCCTCAACAATGTAACACCAAGTCAATGGCATGTTATCTGAAGAAATAATGGATCATTACACATATAACATGAATATTTTACAAAACGAAAACAAAAAATTAAATTGGCATGGATGAATAAAGTAACTCATACACACTTTGACATACAACCAAAGTGAAGAAATGTGTTCAAGGAGAATGAGGGGCATTCCAAGAAGAAAACATCATTGTAATTAAGTATTAATGGTTTATATTTGAAAATCAGTATTTCCAGAAAGTATCATTCAATATGAGTAATGTTATATCTTACAAGTGTTAATACTATAAACATATAAATTCATTTTCTAATATGACTCCAACAATTAATTCTCAACTTTACTTTGGGTTACTTATTCAAATTCCTCAATGTGACATTCCTATTCCACTTATTTTCTTACCTTCAAGCTACGGGCTTTCTGTTTAGGATATGCTATGCAGAAGATAACAATTGAGTCTACCAACAGTGCAAGTAAAGAATATAAAGAAATAAAAGTTTTTTAAAACTCATGATGAAATGAGATAGACATTACCAACAATCCAATGGTGATAATAGTTGAGATTCATAGCCCGCTTTAGTTCTTTTAAGAAATTGGATTGATCAACATTTTTGGGATCATATTCTTTTATGCAGACCTCACGACATGATTCTGGTTTCAGGAATTCAATCTAAAAATGGATATTAAAAATTCATTTTAGAAGAATTATTGGAGTAGACATTAAATCATTCAAAGCACTGCACATATATATATATATATATATATATATATATATATATATATATATAATATATATATATATATATATATATATATATATATATATATATATATATATATATATACACAGTAATCCCTCGCTATTTCGCGGTTCACCTATCGCGGATTTTTTGGGGCCAAAAGAATTTTTTTTTTTTTTTAAAGATGATTATGACACCAGGACGGCCCAAAAATGATAAAATAAAACAGCCTTTATCAGGCTGTAAAGAGAAACAGAGATGGAGAGTGTAATAACCTGTCAGATGTGAAGGGATTATAAAAGATGTGTAATGTATATCCAGCTCTCTGCTGGGTTTTAATATACCTCTGCATTACTTTCATGATGTCTATTCCAATAATTCTCCTTAGATCTTATTAGTATTATTATTATTATTATTATTATTATTATTATTATTATTATTATTATTATTATTATCATTATATTATTATTATTATTATTATTATTATGGCAACAATAATTTTCCTTTGATGGTGATTGTGGAGATTATTATCATTATTATTATCATTATTACTATTATTATTATTAATAATAAGGGCTCATCATTGTTTGTACATCTGTTGGTTTATTTACTTTAATAACTGTGTACAGTGTCCCTCCCTAGTTGGCTAGGACAAAGAGAGTGTGGGGGGTTGGGTAGAATAAAATGTTGGAGAGAGAGAGAGAGAGAGAGAGAGAGAGAGAGAGAGAGAGAGAGAGAGAGAGAGAGAGAGAGAGAGAGAGAGAGAGAGAGAGAGAGAGAGAGAGAGAGAGAGAGAGAGAGAGAGAGAGAGAGAGAGAGAGAGAGAGAATCTTTAATTAACTCTTGTTCATTCAAACAAAACTACATTATTTATTGTAAAAATAATGGTTTAATTACAAATTCGTAATAATAATGATAACAATAATAATAATATTTATAATAATAATAATAATAATAAAAATAATAATATCTATGGTGAATTTCTGGAATAGACACCATGAAAGTAATGCAGAGGTATATTAAAACCCAGCAGAGAGCTGGATATTCATTACACATCTTTTATAATCCCTTCACGTCTGACAGGTCATGTCGCATGACTAAAGTCTCACTGAAGTCGCATGAAATCCTGCTGAAGCCAGGATATGAAACCTGTAACAAGTCTTGAGAAGTAACGGTAGAGGGTACAGAAGTTTTATTGCATACCCTCCTATGTGTAGGTTTTGGGTCCAGGCCATGTTTTCCCTAGGTGCCACCAAGATTAATGGCTGGACACATGGAACTAATATCTGGTGCCAAGTGCCCCCAAGAGGCCTAAATAATAAGGGACCCTCAGTCCCCAAAAATACCACAAAGGTTGTAAACATTTGATCCATATGTATGTACATACCCTGGCGAGATGCCCCAATAGCCGCAGGCGATTTAGAACTTCTTCTGTTCAATAGGCCTGCTGAAACAGCCCCTCCCCAAAGAAGAGGACTCCTCTTTGAACCTGAAGTCTATTAGCAGAACTGGACTACATGACACGCCCTGCCCATTGGGTATTTCAAGAATCGCCGAGGCAGACAGAGAGTTAGTCAGTACTTTCCCAGGGGCACGAACAAATCATAGATTTTGATAGTTATAGGGTTGGGGGCATTGAGGCGTCGGATATGTTGTAGTCTAGAATAAATTAAGTTAAAGGAACCACCGCTTGTCCATTCTTACCTTGCACCCTTCTGGTATTAATAATGTTGTAGTGATTACCACTAAGACATATTGGTGGCAGCGCGATACGATCCCACGTCGGAATACGTACGAAAAGAGAGACTCATATCAGTTGAAATCCATGCGAAGAAAAAAGGAATGGCAAACGCAGAGATCCAATATCTCCCTATACAGGAAATGAGCGACAATGCCGACAGAGAAACCGACACCTCAAACTTCGACGAACAGCCTGCCGCTCCGAGCCCCATGGTGACACAGGGAACGCAGCAGGCCATGACCCCACCCCGTGCCCTGGTTGTAAAGGTGCCTCGAGTCAAAGATTCACCCTTATACTTTAACGGCGCAAATGTAAAAGGCTTCGAATGTCGGTCCATAAGTCCCGCAGCCAACTTCCTGAAACACTTGCATCTGCGTAGGAGAAGTGCCGAGTGGACAGATGAGTACCGAATTAATGACATAGTACAAAGGTGCACCGATTTGCGGCTGAGACCGCATGCAGAGACGAGTGGTCAAAGATAAAACATTGGGAAACTTTTAAGGAACTATTCCTAAGATATTTCATAGTGAGCCGAAGTGTGACCGGGGCTTTGAGTGAAAAAGCCCCTTGCCAAAAGTACATGTCGCCGGATCCAGCCAAGAAGATGGTGATTCGTCGATTCAACGCAAGAGATGGAGAAGATGGGGGAACCCCCTGCACCCAGAAGGAAGAACCCCCTCCTCCATCGCCTTCTGCCAGGATGTTTTTCAGGACCACCTCCTCAAAATAGCTAAGTACTTGTGATCTGTATCCAGTGAGTAATGGGACAATTAATAAAAAAAATTGAGGTCGGCGGATGCCGCCATTTTACATTGTAGTTATTCATTGACTCAGCCAACCCGCCTATGAGGGGTGTGGCTCCTAGTAATTTAATAAAAGTAGAATTTCTGTACCCATTACTAACATGGATAATTTGTACTAATAGCTATAACCAGTAATAAACTTCATTTTTTTATATTATTTTAATAATATAATGAGAAATTGCGTTTGAAGGGCGTTCCACTTATTTGTATTAATGCCTTAGTTGATATTCAGAAGGCAAATGTATTGATTTTAATTGAGAAAGGTTAAATGTACGTGTGGAATCATTTTTATATTAATTTCTTAAAGCGTAAGAAATCGAGTGATAAAATCCTTGCACCTGTTGTCAAGGTTGTTTCTTTTTTTTATTATTTCGCAGTGTAATATTTTGGCGAGAAAAAAATTTAACAGAGATGACAGATCGTTCTTTTAATGTTATTATGATGAAGAAACTGATATTACAATACATGTGGCATTTCTTTTTGAAGAATAAGAAATTTTAAGATATTATTTAGATATGAGTTTTTTTAATTTCGCGCTATGCAGGCGAAAATAAAAGTAGACTCGAGTGAATTCGTGTTGTGCTGGAATAGGGGGGTTTTTTCAGTGTCACCCTAACGTAGCTCTTGGGGGTAGATAGAGACCTAGGACTGGTGAGGCAGTCATGTGACCACGCGGCCCGACCGAGATTTCACCCACCCATCCACTCCTTCAGAGTGGTAGGGGAAGAGAAACGCATGCGCAGTAAATAGGAAAAAATTACTAGAAGGGAATTTTACAGAGAGGAAGAGAGTATGAGTTGAGAGTATGAATGAGTGTGAGAGAGGATGAGTATGAATGAATGGGGGTATAATGGGGGGGTTGTTCTAGTGGGTGAAATTGTGGGAAAGACCGTTGGGACCCATGATGGGGGAGAGTCTACGAGGATCGTTCCCCTGCTCCACCGGGTCATTTTGCATGCCATATCAGAGTATTTTTATGGGAGGTGATGCGCTGTTGCAATATCTATTGAGGGATATTTTTGAGAAAATTATTCTCCACCTGCCCAGATATGGTTGAGATGCCAAGTTTGTTTTAATTTTGTTTCGTCCCCTACTCCGCCAAAGAGAATATTATTCGAATTCCGAGAATTCCAAGATAGATATTACGTGATAAAGGACGTGAATCTGTGAATGATTCTTAGTTTTCCTTTCTAGCTGCAGTATATACATTATTTGTCCGAAGGGATATGTTAGATTGATAAAATACAACTTTGAAAGTTTTAGCCATGATAATGTTTATCAAAATTATTTCAGCTTGGTCATGAAGAAAGGAGTGTAAATTCACAAGAAATGACAACAAGAATGTCAAACAGCCGTTTCCCGTATTTGAAAGAGATGAAGTTGATCCAGAAGCCAAAGGAACAGGGGAGAAAAGAATGCCCATCCGCGCATCTCCCCGCAAAAGCTAGTCAGCTGCAACCCTGAGGGCAAACCTTGGGCAATATAAGGGTAGGAGAAACAAAGTAATAAAAAGGAGGGTAATAAAAATACCAAACCATGCGTAAGTATGAGCAAACAAACAGAACAGTTATATATCGAACTTCCCCCTGTCTCCTGAGGTAATTCTGTTGAATAGTAATTCGAAAAAATTCAAATTTTAGTTAGTAGAAGAATATACTGTGTTCACCCCTTATCTCGGTAGTTCGGTTCCGGGACCGACGCAAACCAGGAAAACCGTGGAGTAGGATCAGCCTATATGTACATAGATATTTTAATTTCTTTTTACGTTTACACTGTATAAACCCTCACTGTACTGTTAAAAAAATACCCTTTACATTATAAATAACAGCAAGCAACGTAATTTTTTATGAAAGTGATAGTAAAACTTACCGTGAATGAGTTGATGATGATGTGACATACATAGGTACAGTATTTTAAAATAATTTTTACGTTTACGTAAAATAGCAGCCGACATCCACAAACTTTTTTCCTTCTTTCAACATATCTAAGAGTTTCACTTTATCTACAATGGTTAACATTTTCCTTTGCCGCTTAGGCTCACTACAAGAAGCCTTAGAGGATGAAGGATGCTTGGGAGGCATTACAAAGGTTAAAATATGCGAGTAAAAAAATCATTAGCAAAACATATTAATAATAATAAGCACAACATGAATGGCGCACACGAGTGAGGCAAGACAATGGAAGATGGTGGAAGTTTTTGTCCAAAACCCTGATAGCGGTATCGTATTTTACATGTGCAATACTGTTAGTATTTATGTTTTTTACTATTTTTTACTGTTTTATTATTCTTAAACTAAGAAATACGTTTTTTTTTATCAATAAAATCATGAAACTGCTGGAAATATAAATATATATGCTAGCTCACATAGCTGCGACCCCAATACATTGTACGCTATCGAACACAAGCAAAACGTTTAATAAACACAACGTGAACAGCGCACACGTGAGTTAGTCTGAACGAGTCTTTGTCCGAAACGCTGATACCGGTATCGTATTTTACATGTTGCAATACTGTTAGTATTTATGTTTTTTTACTATTTTTTACTGTTTTATTATTCTTTGGCTAATAAACACATTTTTTTTATCAATAAAATCATGAAACTACTGGAAATATAAATATATATGCTAGCTCACGTAGCTGCGACCCCAATACATTGTATGCTATCGAACACTATTTCGCATGATGCAATACTGAGCTATGCTGTACGTACGTATATCATTCAGTTATTAGTACAATGTATATTAATTTAAAATTCATTTACTTATTTGATGATTGTACAAAATCTATTGTATTAATTCATTGTAATTTGGACCAAATATTCCTTTTGTAAAGATTATACTGTACTTTTCAAAAGAGTTGGTCAATAAATGTATCTATCTATCTAAATTTATGTTTTTTACTATTTTTTACTGTTTTATTATTCGTAGGCTGGGAAATAATTTTTTTTTATCAATTAGATAATGAAATATGTTTTTTTCAAGAAAAAAAATTAAAATACTGAGAATTTTTTTTTTTAATATTTTAATATTTTTGTATATACACATAAAACAAAATAATAATTTATCCCCCCAAAAAACGCGATACAGTGAGAACGCGAACCAAGAAACGCGAATAACCGGGGGAACACTGTATATACTTTCTGTTTAATTTTTCATGTACAACTCCTTAAGAGATTATGAGACTTTAGAAAAATGCATTCTTTAAGGTTGCAAATGAAATATGATTTTTGTTTTTATTATTGCATGCACAGAGACAAACTTTTTATATTTTTTTCTGATACCCATTTTTGTTATATAGTTTTTTATGTTGAGAAAAACTTTAATATCTTAATCCCTTTGATATATCATAATTAAAGAGTTTTGAAAAGATTAATTACTATCATTGTTATGGAATTTATAAATACATTTGAGCTAATTAAGATAATTGAGATTACCAGAATTTATATGTTGAGTTTTAAAATTTAAAAATAATAATACTTAATTCCTTTTAAGTTGATTATTACGAAAAGATAATAGTAATTTTGCTGATAGTAGTAGAGATATTGTCACATATTATTGTAAGATTTTGCTTTAATTTCATCAGGGGTATGTTGCCTTACAGAGAGTGTGTGCTTCAACTCAACCCTCTGATTTATAGCAATAAAAAGATTGTCATAATAGTTGTACACTAAGCTATTTTGGTTTTTTTATTCTTTTTAGATGTTAGAAAATGATTGCTAATAGTTGTACACTAAGTTATTTTGTTTTTTTTATTCTTTTTAGATGTTAGAAAATGATTGCAGTTGCGCTCTGTCCCTTTGTATAGTTGGGCAGAAAGTTAAGTCATAAAGAAGGGCCTTACAAGCGAAAATTATATGTTTTTTTGAAGGAAAATATATTTTCTCTCTCTCTCATCCTTTCACTCTTTACAAACTGAAAAATTTTATTTCTCTGCGATGACAGAGTATTATGATTATTTATTCTTTTTAGATGTCTTTGCAAATTTGCCAGATGATAAGTATGCCCAAGTTTTATTTCAGTTGATAAATTTTTGCATGCTGATATTGCATAAATACTGATAAAACATCAGTAGAACTGATTATTATAAGTTTTTTTCTGCCATATATTGCAACTGTTTTAGAAAATAGATAAAGCTCCCAGTGACAAATTAAACAACCAGAAAGTTGATGAATATGCTCCATATATATATACAGATACTGTATATATATATGTATATTATGACTGCAGGAATTCGAATAGTAAAAGAGACTGTGTTAGAATGAGCATTACTATGAAATATAAGTATAGAACTCTGTTCTTACTTCTGAATGCCAGTCTCAATTGTATATATACTGTTATTCCTGAACTGATGTTGCTATATTTTTATTTTATTTTTTTTTATCATTAGCTACTATGAACATAGTTTTTTATTCTTGCTATTCTCATTTTGTGGGCTGTTATTGTTGCTATCACTCCATGGCTTTTGCATAATTGTTGTTTTAGTAACTTCTATCAGCAGTAACCTGATGATTTGCACCCTTTATCTGAATTCATGCTTGATATTGTAGTCACTGCTAATAAGAATATTGCTTTAGTGGCTTTTCTCAGCATTTAATGATTGTTCATTTTGATATCTATAGCAATGTTATGTATCAGTTTCTCAGCTAAGTCCTAAGTATCTTGGAATAATAAGCTAATGGCGTAGACACACCTTCCGTTACCCCCTATTTCCAGGCAGCCCCGACTTGCAAGTTCTAAAAGTCTTTAAATTTTGTTCTCTCTCAAACAAGTCCCTGTTGCCCATTGAACAGAGATTGCAAGCGCTTGCAGTTGCAGGGGAGGTGCAGTATGGCCTCGGATTACCGATATATGGCCATTGTTTGTACCCCGAAGTCACATGGAGCCTTTCTCACAACTGTATTAGTGACATTAGGTTCAAATTTTCGTCATGAGAATCTACTTCATATGTACGCGTGTTTTTCAGCTACAGAAGAGAAAGCCGCTGTGACATTGCAGGTGTCCGAAAAGGGGTGGTTACAGTCAAGACCCACCTCAGGGATGGAATGAAGCCAGGCTGGAGGGGTTTCAGTACAGATACATCGACGCCCTCCTTTTTTTGTCTTGCCAGTCTCCAGGGAAGAAGAGGATTCGTGGTATGTGTACAAAACTGGGTCCGCAATGAAGAGTACTGCGGGGAAGAGAAAAAGAGAGGAAACAAGGATTCTGTTATATAACGCCTAGCAAGAATTTCATGAACAAGGGAGAGGAAACAAAAGTCTTTTAAAACATCCTAATAACGCCGTAGAAGCCACGTAAACAAATTGATGAGATCAAAAGAACGAGCAAACCTTATAATCCTCGACAGCGCCTGGAGGACATGAAGGAAGAAACGTTCCTCCAAGAACAGAAAAAATAGTATTAAGTCCTAATTTTAAGACAAATCAATGCCCCATAGTAACATGATAGGAATAGAAATTATAGGATGAGGTTTCTTATAATAATTACCATATATTGATTGTGCATGCTAAGCCTACATTTATAATATTATGTTATTGACTATCGCATTTTAAATGTTCAGCCATGCTAATGCTCTACATAATTTGCTTGCTAATGTTCTACATGATTTATATTTTTACTGTAACTAACCAAATTATGTAAATCTTTTGAAAAAAAAAGAGAGAGAAATAGATAAAGTAACGTTGTGATCTAAACTGGATTTTGATCTTAACTAATGTTTGATAATGATTAATTATATACTGTAATCATAATGACTGTTTATTTTTATTTTTTTTCTTAGCATAGGAATATGTTTGTATTAAGATTTCCCACGAGGAAATACACGCCCTGCATGCTCTAGATCGTCCAGACAAAGTTCGTCTGTAAGATTATTATTGAGCTATAAGAATAATGCTATGTTCCTGTAATCTGTTTAGAGATACCTAGAAATAGGAATTCTTAGATGATAGCATAAATAATTCGGCCCCGTTTTTATTGTAATGTCAGTTAGGATATATAAAAAAGCTCTCAAAAGATAACACATGTCTCTGCTGAAATAGAAAAATTTCAGTTTGGCTGTGGGGGATGTCACATGACTGGAGTCTCACTGGTCACATGAAATCCTGCTGAAGCAAGGATATGAAACCTGTAACAAGTCTTGAGAAGTAAAGCCGAGAGTACAGATGTTTTATTGCATACCCTCCTATGTGTGGGATTTGGGTCCAGGCCATGTTTTCCCTAGGTGCCACCAAGATTTATGGCTGGACACATGAACCTAATATCCGGCGCCAAGTACCCCAAGAGGCCTAAATAATAAGGGTACCTCAGTCCCCGAAAACACCACAAAGGTTGTAAACATTTGATCCATATGTATGTACATACCCTGGAGAGATGCCCCAATAGCCGCAGGCGATTTAAAACTTCTTCTGTTCAATAGGCTTGCTGAAACAGCCCCTCCCCAAAGAGGAAGGACTCCTCTTTGAACCTGAAGTCTATTGGCTGAACTGGACTACATGACACGCACTGCCCGTTGGGTATTTCAAGAATCCCCAAGGCAGACAGAGAGTTAGTCAGTACTTTCCCAGGGGCACAAACAGATCATAGATTTTGACAGTTATAGGGTTAGGGGCATTGAGGCGTCGGATATGCTGTACTCTAGAATAAATTAAGTTAAAGGAACCACCGCTTGTCCATTCTTACCTTGCACCCTTATGGTATTGATAGTAACGTAGTGATTAGTCTTACGACAGTCATTACACTCTCCATCTCTGTTTCCTTTTACAGCCTGATAAAAGCTGTTTTATTTTATCATTTTTGGGCCGTCCTAGTGTCATAATCATCTTTAATTTTTTTTTCTTTCCTATTTCACGGAAATTCACCTATCACGGCCGGTCCCGGAACCGGACCCCCGCGATAAACCAGATTACTGTATATATATATATATATATATATATATATATATATATATATATATATATATATATATATATATATATACACAGTGTTACCCCAGTTATTCGCGCTTTCTGGTTCGCTTTCTCACTCTATCGCGGGGTTTGTTTTGATAAATTATTATTTTATTTCATGGTATATGCAAAAATATTAAAATATTAAAAAAAGAAATTCCCAGTATTTTCATTTTTTTAATTGAAAAAAACATATTTCATTATCTAATTGATAAAAAAAAATTATTTCCCAGCCTATGAATAATAAAACAGTAAAATATAGCAAAAAACATAAATGTAGATAGATAGATAGATAGATATATACGTTTATTGACCACCTCTTTTGAAAAGTACAGTATAATCTTTACAAAAGGAATATTTGGTCCAAATTACAGTGAATAAATACAATAGATTTTGTACAATCATCAAATAAGTAGATGAATATTAAATTAATATAAATTGTACTAATAACTGAATGATATACGTACGTACAGTATAACTCACAGTATTGCATCATACGAAATAGTGTTCGATAGCGTACAATGCATTGGGGTCACAGCTACGTGAGCTAGCATATATATTTATATTTCCATTAGTTTCATGATTTTATTGATAAAAAAAAATGTGTTTATTAGCCAAAGAATAATAAAACAGTAAAAAATAGTAAAAAACATAAATACTAACAGTATTGCAACATGTAAAATACGATACCGCTATCAGAGTTTTGGACAAAGGCTCGTTCAGTCTAACTCACGTTTTGCTTGTGTTCGATAGCGTACAATGTATTGGGATCGAAGCTACGTGAGCTAGCATATATATTTATATTTCCAGTAGTTTCATGATTTTATTGATAAAAAAAACGTATTTCTTAGCCTAAGAATAATATAACAGTAAAAAATAGTAAAAAACATAAATACTAACAGTATTGCAACATGTAAAATACGATACCGCTATCACCGTTTCGGACAAAAGCTTCCACCATCTTCCATTGTCTCGCCTCACTCGTGTGCGCCATTCATGTTGTGCTTATTATTATTAATATGTTTTGCTTGTGATTTTTTTACTCGCATATTTTAACCTTTGTAATGCCTCCCAAGCATCCTTCATCTTCTAAGGCTTCTTGTAGTGAGCCTAAGCGGCAAAGGAAAATGTTAACCATTGTAGATAAAGTGAAACTCTTAGATATGTTGAAAGAAGGAAAAAAGTTTGTGGATGTCGGCCGCTATTTTAAGTAAACGTAAAAATTATTGTAAAAT
Source organism: Halocaridina rubra (assembly GCA_037179515.1). Lineage (NCBI taxonomy): Eukaryota > Metazoa > Arthropoda > Malacostraca > Decapoda > Atyidae > Halocaridina > Halocaridina rubra. Next base: position 42,342 of record JAXCGZ010008298.1, read on the forward strand.
ATGGAACCTATTAATGTCAAGTCATCATCACCTCATTCATGGTAAGTTTTCCTATCACTTTCATAAAAAAATTACGTTGCTTGCTGTTATTTATAATGTAAAGGGTGTTTTTTTAATAGTACAGGGAGGGTTTATAGTGTAAACGTAAAAATAAAATAAAATATCTATGTACATATAGGCTGATCTCTACACCACGGATTCCCGGGTTCGCACAGGGTCCCGAAACCGAACTACTGCGATAAGTGATGCAACACTGTATATATATATATATATATATATATATATATATATATATATATATATATATATATATATATATATATATATATATATATATATATATACAGTGATCCCCCGCTGTATTACGTTTCTTGCTTAGCGTTCTCACTGTATCGCTTTTTTTTTTTTTTTTTGTAAAAGTAATTATTTTATTTTCTGGGTATACGAAAAAATATTAAAATATTGAAAAAATAAAAATTTTAAATATTTTCATTTTTTTATTGAAAAAAAAATTTCATTATTTAATTGATAAAAAACATTTATTTCCAAGCCTACGAATACTAAAACCGTAAAAAATAGCAAACCTTTAGATATATGTGTGACAGAGTGTTTCGCTCAAAGTCAACAGAGGCTGTTAGATGCCTTATTTAATAAATTAGTAACATAACTGTTATTTTCTAACTAAAAAAATAATTCCCACTTCTTGACTTTCGCAGATTATGATTATTTGCAATTTGTATTTTAGCTTATAGCT
>JAXCGZ010008299.1:0-43052 GCA_037179515.1 Halocaridina rubra
GTGTGTGTGATTACCTAATTGTGATTACCTAATTGTGTTTACGGGAAAGAGCCCAAAGCTCGTATCTTCCCGTCTCCTGATCGGTTCCATTTTTAGACTTAGTGATACTTATAGTAGACTTCTGTTTGTGCGTGTGTTCATGTGTGTGATTACCTAATTGTGATTACCTAATTGTGTTTACGGGAAAGAGCCCAAAGCTCGTATCTTCCCGTCTCCTGATCGGTTCCATTTTATACTTAGTGATACTTATCATACCTGTCCTTAAAACTATGGATTGAGATAGCATTAACTACCTCCTCGCTTAGCGAATTCCAATTATCAACTACTCTTACACTGAAAAAGTATTTCCTTACATCCTGCAAACAAGTTTTCTTACGAAGCTTCAAACTATGACCTCTAGTTCTAGAGCTAGCCATATCAAAATATCGATCCCTATCCACTCTATCATAACCATGAAGGAATTTAAAGACGGTCACCATATCCCCCCTCACTCTTCTAGCTTCGAGTGATGGTAAGTCTAATTCCCTCAGCCTCTCATCATAACTGAGATTACGTATTTCTGGCACCAGTCTCGTGGCATGTCTTTGAACTTTTTCAAGATTAGCTATGTGCTTTTTCAAGTGCGGATTCCAAAAGGGGGCTGCATATTCGAGTTTTGGCCTCACATAGGTTACATAAATGTGTGTGTGTGTATGTGTGTGTGTGTGTGCGTGTGTGTACTTTTTTTTTAGGTCCATAAACTAATAACATGTAACAACACTGTTGTCTAGGGTCACCTTATAATGAAGTGTTGACAAACTAATAATGAAGTGTGGTTGTCACTTCAACCCCCCACTTCTTCCCTTCCCTCACTCTCCCTTCCTCTTTTCAAGTCACCCATTCCTACCCCACCACCCACTTCTTTTGACCGGCATCAACTTGCCCAGCCATCACCCCCCTTCCAACATCCTACCTGTTGTAAAATCCTCTCTTCTCCTTCGTCCGTCCTGTGATTACCTAATTGTGATTACCTATTTGTGTTTACGGGAAAGAGCCCAAAGCTCGTATCTTCCCGTTTCCTGATCGGTTTCCTTTTGTACTTAGTGATACTTATTATTCCTGTCCTTAAAACTATGGATTGATATAGCATTAACTACCTCCTCGCTTAGCCAATTCCAATTATCAACTACTCTTACACTGAAAAAGTATTTCCTTACATCCAGCAAACAAGTTTTCTTACGAAGCTTCAAACTATAACATCTAGTTCTAGAGCCAGCCATATCAAAATATCGATCCCTATCCACTCTATCAAAACCATGAAGAAATTTAAAGACTGTTACCATATCCTCCCTCAATCTTCTAGCTTCGAGTGACGGTAAGTCTAATTCCCTCAGCCTCTCATCATAACTGAGATTGCGTATTTCTGGCACCAGTTTCGTGGCATGTCTTTGAACTTTTTCAAGCTTAGCTATGTGCTTTTACAAGTGCGGATTCCAAAAGGGGGCTGCATATTCGAGTTTTGGCCTCACAAAGGTTACATAAATATTTCTGAACATTTCCTTGTCCATGTGCCTGAGGGCTACCCTTACATGTGTGTGTGTGTGTGTGTGTGTGTGTGTGTGTGTGTGTGTGTGTGTGTGTGTGTTTGTGCGTGTGTTCATGTGTGTGATTACCTAATTGTGATTACCTAATTGTGTTTACGGGAAAGAGCCCAAAGCTCGTATCTTCCCGTCTCCTGATCGGTTCCATTTTATACTTAGTGATACTTATCATACCTGTCCTTAAAACTATGGATTGAGATAGCATTAACTACCTCCTCGCTTAGCGAATTCCAATTATCAACTACTCTTACACTGAAAAAGTATTTCCTTACATCCTGCAAACAAGTTTTCTTACGAAGCTTCAAACTATGACCTCTAGTTCTAGAGCCAGCCATATCAAAATATCGATCCCTATCCACTCTATCATAACCATGAAGGAATTTAAAGACGGTCACCATATCCCCCCTCACTCTTCTAGCTTCGAGTGATGGTAAGTCTAATTCCCTCAGCCTCTCATCATAACTGAGATTACGTATTTCTGGCACCAGTCTCGTGGCATGTCTTTGAACTTTTTCAAGATTAGCTATGTGCTTTTTCAAGTGCGGATTCCAAAAGGGGGCTGCATATTCGAGTTTTGGCCTCACATAGGTTACATAAATGTGTGTATGTGTATGTGTGTGTGTGTGTGCGTGTGTGTACTTTTTTTTTTAGCTCCATAAACTAATAACATGTAACAACACTGTTGTCTAGGGTCACCTTCTAATGAAGTGTTGACAAACTAATAATGAAGTGTGGTTGTCACTTCAACCCCCCACTTCTTCCCTACCCTCACTCTCCCTTCCTCTTTTCAAGTCACCCATTCCCACCCCACCACCCACTTCTTTTGACCGGCATCAACTTGCCCAGCCATCACCCCCCTTCCAACATCCTACCTGTTGTAAAATCCTCTCTTCTCCTTCGTCCGTCCTGTGATTACCTAATTGTGATTACCTATTTGTGTTTACGGGAAAGAGCCCAAAGCTCGTATCTTCCCGTTTCCTGATCGGTTTCATTTTGTACTTAGTGATACTTATTATACCTGTCCTTAAAACTATGGATTGATATAGCAGTAACTACCTCCTCGCTTAGCCAATTTCAATTATCAACTACTCTTACACTGAAAAAGTATTTCCTTACATCCAGCAAACAAGTTTTCTTACGAAGCTTCAAACTATAACATCTAGTTCTAGAGCCAGCCATATCAAAATATCGATCCCTATCCACTCTATCAAAACCATGAAGAAATTTAAAGACTGTTACCATATCCTCCCTCAATCTTCTAGCTTCGAGTGATGGTAAGTCTAATTCCCTCAGCCTCTCATCATAACTGAGATTGCGTATTTCTGGCACCAGTTTCGTGGCATGTCTTTGAACTTTTTCAAGCTTAGCTATGTGCTTTTTCAAGTGCGGATTCCAAAAGGGGGCTGCATATTCGAGTTTTGGCCTCACAAAGGTTACATAAATATTTCTGAACATTTCCTTGTCCATGTGCCTGAGGGCTACCCTTGCATGTGTGTGTGTGTGTGTGTGTGTGTGTGTGTGTGTGTGTGTGTGCTTGTGCGTGTGTTCATGTGTGTGATTACCTAATTGTGATTACCTAATTGTGTTTACGGGAAAGAGCCCAAAGCTCGTATCTTCCCGTCTCCTGATCGGTTCCATTTTATACTTAGTGATACTTATCATACCTGTCCTTAAAACTATGGATTGAGATAGCATTAACTACCTCCTCGCTTAGCGAATTCCAATTATCAACTACTCTTACACTGAAAAAGTATTTCCTTACATCCTGCGAAGAAGTTTTCTTACGAAGCTTCAAACTATGACCTCTAGTTCTAGAGCCAGCCATATCAAAATATCGCTCCCTATCCACTCTATCATAACCATGAAGTGTGTGTGTGTGTGTGTGTGTGTGTTTGTGAGTGTGTGTTTGTGTAGAAAAACCGAGACTATGAATTCTCCCAATTTTTCACTCTCTAAATGGTCTGATCGTGAGCTGATGAGGCCCAGTGGAGGGTGAAGATTTTTAGCACACACGCAAAATACAAATTAATCATAAAGACAAGTAAAAAATATGTAGATATATATTGCTAATTATATATTTGCTTATGAGATGTTTGCAGTGTTTCATTTGCAAACAAATATATATGCTTGTTTTGAAGACTTCGGAAGGCTAGTAAAAAGTCAGCGTAATTATTTTGTTATTTTTTCGTTCAGGATAAGGTCAAGACACGATTCGTTGGAAGAATAATGTAAAGACATAGAACTGCCTAATATATATATATATATATATATATATATATATATATATATATATATATATATATATATATATATATATATATATATATATATATATATATATATATATATATATATATATATATATATATATATATATATATATATATATATATATGAATCATTTTTTACCCAGACCGGGACTCGAACCTAGGACTTATGATTACTAAGTCAAGGCGCTACCACTACACCACAGAAGGTTAAAAGGAATCTGCTATACTTAGGAATGAACGCTTTTTATCTGAATGCCACTATGTTCGTATTACAGATTCCCCAACCTCACTCCTGGCTTCATTTTAGCATTTAATTCAATTCCCAATCTCATTCGGGTCATGAAATAACCAAATAAGCACATTACATATGTGAAAAGATGAATAATTTTTTACCCCGACCGTGACTCGAACCTAGGACTTATGATTACTAAGTCAAGGCGCTACTACTACACCACAAAAGGTTAAAAGGAATCCAACATTATAGCTTATATCTGCTATACTTAGGAATGAATGCATTCTATCTGAATGCCACTATGTTCATATTACAGATTCCCCAACCTCACTCGTGGCTTCATTTTAGCATTTAACTCAATTCCCAATCGCATTCAGGCCATGAAATAACCAAATAAGCACATTACATATGTGAAAAGATGAATCATTTTTTTACCCCGACTGGGAGTCGAACCTAGAACTTATGATTACTATGTCAAGGCGCTACCACTACACCACAGAAAGTTAAAAGGAATCCAACCTTATAGCTTATATCTGCTATACTTAGGAATGAACGCACTTTACTGAATGCCACTATGTTCATATTACAGATTCCCGAACCTCACTCGTGGCTTCATTTTAGCATTTAATTAAATTCCCAATCTCATTCAGGCCATGAAATAACCAAATAAGCACATCACATATGTTAAAAGATGAATAATTTTTTACCCCGACCTGGACTCGAACCTAGGACTTATGATTACTATGTCAAGGCGCTACCACTACACCACAGAAGGTTAAATGGAATCCAACCTTATAGCTTCTGTCGGCTATACTTAGGAATGAACGCATTCTATCTGAATGCCACTATGTTCATACTACAGATTCTCCAACCTCACTCGTGGCTTCATTTTAGCATTTAATTCAATTCCCAATCACATTCAGGCCATGAAATAACAAAATAAGCACATTACATATGTGAAAAGATGAATAAGTTTTTACCCCGACCTGGACTCGAAACTAGAACGTATGATTACTAAGTCAAGGCGCTACCACTACACCACAGAAGGTTAAAAGGAATCCAACCTTTTAGCTTATATCTCCTATACTTAGGAATGAACGCATTCTATCTGAATGCCACTATGTTCATATTACAGATTCCCCAACGACACTCGTGGCTTCATTTTAGCATTTAATTCAATTCTCAATCTCATTCGGGCCATGAAATAACCAAATAAGCACATGACATATGTGAAAAGAAGAATAATTTTTTTACCCCAACCGGGACTCGAACCTAGGATGTATGATTACTAAGTCAAGGCGCTACCACTACACCACAGAAGGTTAAAAGGAATCCAACCTTATAGCTTATATCTGCTATACTTAGGAATGAACGCATTTTATCTGAATGCCACTATGTTCATATTACAGATTCCCCAACCTCACTCGTGGCTTCATTTTAGCATTTAATTCAATTCCCAATCTCATTCGGGTCATGAAATAACCAAATAAGCACATTACATATGTGAAAAGATGAATAATTTTTAACCCCGACCTGGACTCGAACCTAGGACTTATGATTACTAAGTCAAGGGGCTACCACTACACCACAGAAGGTTAAAAAGAATCCAACCTTATAGCTTATATCTGTTATACTTAGGAATGAACGCATTCTATCTGAATGCCACTATGTTCATATAACAGATTCCCCAACCTCACTCGTGGCTTAATTTTAGCATTTAATTCAATTCCCAATCTCATTCGGGCCATGAAACAACCAAATAAGTACATTACATATGTGAAAAGATGAATAATTTTTTACCCCGACCGTGACTCAAACCTAGGACTTATGATTACTAAGTCAAGGCGCTACCACTACACCACAAAAGGTTAAAAGGAATCCAACCTTATAGCTTATATCTGCTATACTTAGGAATGAATGCATTCTATCTGAATGCCACTATGTTCATATTACAGATTCCCCAACCTCACTCGTGGCTTCATTTTAGCATTTAACTCAATTCCCAATCGCATTCAGGCCATGAAATAACCAAATAAGCACATTACATATGTGAAAAGATGAATCATTTTTTTACCCCGACTGGGAGTCAAACCTAGGACTTATGATTACTAAGTCAAGGCGCTACCACTACACCACAGAAAGTTAAAAGGAATCCAACCTTATAGCTTATATCTGCTATACTTAGGAATGAACGCACTCTAGCTGAATGCCACTATGTTCATATTACAGATTCCCCAACCTCACTCGTGGCTTCATTTTAGCATTTAATTCAATTTCCAATCTCATTAAGGCCATGAAATAACCAAATAAGTACATTACATATGTGAAAAGATGAATAATTTTTTACCCCGACCTGGACTCGAACCTAGGACTTATGATTACTATGTCAAGGCACTACCACTACACCACAGAAGGTTAAATGGAATCCAACCTTATAGCTTATGTCGGCTATACTTAGGAATGAACGCATTCTATCTGAATGCCACTATGTTCATATTACAGATTCTCCAACCTCACTCGTGGCTTCATTTTAGCATTTAATTCAATTCCCAATCTCATTCAGGCCATGAAATAACCAAATAAGCACATTACATATGTGAAAAGATGAAATTTTTTTTACCCCAATTGGGACTCGAACCTAGGACTTATGATTACTAAGTCAAGGCGCTACCACTACACCACAGAAGGTTAAAAGGAATCCAACCTTATAGCTTATATCTGCTATACTTAGGAATGAACGCATTCTATCTGAATGCCACTATGTTCATATTACAGATTCCCCAACCTCACTCGTGGCTTCATTTTAGCATTTAATTCAATTCCCAATCTCATTCGGGCCATGAAATAACCAAATAAGCATATTACATATGTGAAAAGTTGAATAATTTTTTACCCCGACCGGGACTCGAACCTAGGACTTATGATTACTAAGTCAAGGCGCTATTACTACACCACAGAAGGTTAAAAGGAATCCAACCTTATAGCTTATATCTGCTATACTTAGGAATGAACGCATTCTATCTGAATGCCACTATGTTCATATTACTACTTTCTCTGAATACCAACGCAATTATAGTTTTTTTTTTATCTAAAGCATTGCTTTTTTATGCAATAAAATTTATATATTTTTGGTTTTAGCATAGGGTATGCACAAACAATAATAATGTAATTAGTATCATGACCTCCATATGTGTATTCAAAGAAGAATCATACAACACAGAGATATAACTGCATATACATTTGGTGCTAGATATACTCTTAATATACAAGTGTTGTATACTGCATAATGTAGAGTTTAGTATTTGTAAATCAGAGGGAGCACCTGCCTGCATACATCCCCATGTACACTGACTGGTTTAACTTAGAAGTAAGAGATTGCCAAAAATGATACTGTGCTTAAAGTCTTACTGCAGAAATAGCTAATAAACGAAAGATGAAACTTAAAGAAAAGGATGGAAATTATTATGTGAATAGGTATATAAGTGAATAAAGTAGTGAGAGTACAAAATAAAACTATAGAGGGTGAAAAAATAGGCAATTTATTAATATATAGTTAAAAAAATATATGAATAAATAAATTATTATAGACCAAAAGTAGCTATATGAATGGACAGCATAGAAAATATATTAATAGATATAAGTAAGTATACGGCCAGATAGGCAAAGAAACTAAAGTCATGAATAACTAATGAGGAACTAGCTGAGTAAGTAAACAAAAGGACAGTGCAATTTGAATAAATAATCAAATAAGAAATCTTTTCAGACCGTTTCTCTGATTCAAATGGGGATAGATAGATAGGTAGATAGATAAATAGATAGATAGATAGATAGATAGATAGATAGATAGATAGATAGATAGATAGATAGATAGATATATTGGTAGAAAGGGAGAGAGAGAGAGAGAGAGAGAGAGAGAGAGAGAGAGAGAGAGAGAGAGAGAGAGAGAGAGGGGATGCATGTCCACAGGCACTCCCAGATCTGCTCAAAAGGTCATTATTATATTCCCTTACAGATATTATATATTTAAAATATCACTATGCACAAAGATGTAATTGTTTTTACATCCTTAGTGATGGATATACGCTTAATATTGGGAATAAATTGTCAGGATCTCAGGAATATTTTAACATTTCAGAATAACCCAGTCCAGAGGGTCTGAAATCCTCTTACTTAACACATTCTTTAATATAATATATTTAAGAATTTCTCTCTTCTCGGCCACATAAAACACATTTGTAGTATTCTGGGAGTATTGTTCCTGTTTTTTTTTCATAAGTCACTTACCATACGTGTCTTTAGCCAAGTCTTATATTCTATCTATTAAGAACACTTCCATTGTTACTAAAAGATTTCCTGACTCATGGTAAAATTCCCATGTAAAACCTCTGCATAAAAAGGGGACAGAGAAGATGTGACAAACTATCGTCCCATTTCCCTGCTACCCATTTTCACTAATATATTAGAACAAATTGTTGCATTTCAACTTATGTCATATTTAGAGTCAAATAGACTATTAGCTATTAACCAACATGATTTCAGACCGAAACTCTCGACGGAAACTGCACTGCTCAAAGTCACGAATAGTATCTATAATAATACAGATATGAAAAAATCTCTCTGCTTGTATTATTAGACTTATGAAAAGCCTTCGACATTGTAAACCATGAAATTCTTATAAGTATATGCACTAACCAAAATATTGATCCAAGCTGATTTAGAAAGTATCTATCTAATCGAAAACCGTCTATCCGTCTTAAAAACATTATCTCTATGCCAAAATATGTATTATTTGGTGTTCCACAGGGATCAGTACTTGGTCCTATCCTCTTCTCCATTTACGTAAATGATCTATCTTCATTCATTTCTGACTGTCTAGTCGTACAATATGCAGATGACACTCAACTACTCCTTAGTGGTGATACTAATAATCTCCCAGAGCTACCCTTACAAGCAGAAAACACTGTCAAAAATTAAAACCTATTTTCAAGAAATTGGGCTGTTAATTAACGAAAGTAAAACACAATGCATGTTTATTGGCTCAAGGTTCCATATAGCACAAATTCCAGAAAACACAACAATCAACTTTTGCGGCAAAGCACTCATAAACCGAGGAATTCACTTTGATAACTACATGTTGTTTGATTCCCATATAGATGAAGTATGCAAAAAGGATACCGGAACATTAATGCACTTATCACAGATAAAAGGAAATTTGGGAGAATACCACTCGAATAATTGTTGTTGAATCTTTAGCCCTAAGTCACATTAATTACTGCACAATTGTTTTGGGAGCTATCACTAAGACTCAGATAAACAGCATACAGAAGGTTTTTAATTTTGCAGCTCGAGTTGCCCTGGGAGGAATAAGAAAATATGACCACATCACACCAGCTATCAATAAACTTAGGTGGCTTCGGGCAGAAAACAAGGTCGCTTATGCTATTTATATTTTTGTATACAAAATTTTGAGCCATCATTTTCCTAGATGGCTATTTGATTTAAAAACAGTCAAGGATATAATGGGAACCAACACAAGACAGAGTAGTGAGCTCTTCATTCAGAGAACAAACACAGAAGCAGGTTCAATGATGATCACTATTAAAGGGTCAACACTCTGGAGCAATATTCCAGAGCATCTTAACAATTCATCCTCCTTCGCAGCTTTCAAAGGCAAACTGTATAGTTTTCTTTTGGACAAATAGTTTCTGCTCACACATTAACTAAATTTAATTATTTAATGCAATTTCCCTTAACACTAAGCTCTCTATATGTAAACTGATATTGCCTTCTCTGTTTTCTAAGCTAAGAACAAATTATTCTCATTGTAAGGAAACAAATATGGTGATGATGCCCATAATAACAATCTTGTATCGAGTGTTATTATCCCTACTTTACTATTAACTTTATTGTTAACATTTTTATTACAGTATTATTATTTTCTTGGAAACCATATTTAATTTAACAGTCTGTATTACCCTCTTACTTATTAGTTCAATTACATGTCTATTTATAATTACTTTTAGATTGTATAAGAATAACCATTGTACAAAAATGGAAATAAATGTTTGGTTGTTTGTTTATGCGTGCAGCAAATCTATCACAATCACCTGTTAGCATTTTTCCTGTACCATAAGTGTGCGATATAGTACATAAATGTTTATAGTGTGAGAAAGAGTTGCTGTAGTGTGTCATTGAATATATTAATAGTTGCAGGTCTTCTTGCATCTCATTTTTAATTATTGTTTTCAACTGAGACAGGGTGACAACAGACTGAAATGTTGACTTTTCCGCAGACTTCTTTGCAAACTTGTCGGCTTTTTCATTGCCACTTATCCCAACATGAGAAGATGATTTTTAGGTTCATATTTGCACATGTGATAAGTCCTTCATGAATTGCTGTCATGAGGGTTTTGTAAGCTGATTTTAAAGATCTTAGTGAAAAGAGTGCACATTTTGAGTCACAAAAAATGGGCGTATAAGTCTCGTTCTTTGGTAATTGTAGGGGATTCACTATGCAGATATGTAGACAAGAAACTCAGGCATAGAGTTAGAGGAAAATATTTTTTCCCTGGAGCAGGTATGAAGAAGGTGGGTGAGTCAACAAATAGATTGAGAAAAAAGATGTTGTTTGTTTGATAGCTGGGGGAAATGACGTGCAGGATGGTAGAAGTGAAGAGCTGATTAGGTTGTATAGACAAGCCCTGGATAAGATCAGGAAAAGGGGTGCAGTTCCTGTGATGTGTGGTATTCTCCCTAGGCTTAGCCAAAGTTCAGAGTGGTGGTCTCGAGCTATAGGAGTAAATGCTAGGATGAAAGTCTTCTGTCGGGAGAATAATATAGGTTTTATAGACGGGTGGGATCACTTCACTAGTCGTAAGCATATGTATGCAATGGATGGAGTGCATCTTTCTAATTCACGTGTCTCGGTATTGGCTGGTATGATAGACAGAGAGGTAGGGGGGTTTTGTTAGACACAAATAATGAAATGAATAATACTTGTGCAGATAAATTAGTCAGTAAGGGTTCAGTAAATAGTGGGTCAAATAACTGGGAGTCTAAGGATAAGAACCATTTGTTACATAGAACAAATATTAACAAAAATAATAGCCACAAGAAGGGTAAAGCTAGAGAATGTTTAAAAGTATATTATACAAATAGCCGTAGTTTAGGTAACAAGATAGAAGAACTGAGAGCCATAGTATGTAGTGAGATACCGGATATAATATGCATTAGTGAAAGTTGGATTAATTTAGAAAGCAAACACCTTAAAGCTGAGTACATAATTACAGGATATAAACTTTATAATGCTGATCGTAGTGCAGATAGAAGAGGGGGAGGGGTAATTATGTATATTAAAGATAGCCTCAGAAGCTGCATTAAGTCTGGAATTAAGACAAATTTAAATTCAGAAACCTTATGGGTTGAAATTAAAAATAATATAGAAAGTCTAGTTGTAGGAGTAGTCTACAGACCACCTGATCTAGACAATATAAAGTCGCAAGTTATATACGATGAAATTTCTAAAGTGAGCAGGTCAAATAGAGTGCATTGTAGGCGATTTTAATTTTAGATATATTAACTGGGAAACCATAACAGGTGATAGTAGCTCTAAGGAGTTTTTGGAAGTAGTAGAAGACAATTTCCTTTCTCAGCATGTACTTGAAGCAACACAGGGGGTGAATACACTAGATTTAATTCTTAGTAATAAAGAGAATATGATTACAAATTTAGAAGTTGGTGAAAAATTGGGCAACAATGACCATGATTCTATTAGATTTAACATAATTTTTAAGGAAACTATAAAGGAAAATAAGAATATTGTTCCAAACTTTAGAGCAGGAGATTTTGAGGGCTTAAAAACTAAATTATCTAATGAGGTATGGGAAGGGATTTCTCGGGGTACAGATGTGGGTAGTTAATCCAGCAGGTCAGGTCGCAGGTAGCGGATTACCCCGAAATTTGAGTACCACATGCCAAGGATTATCACAAGATAAGATCAATACATTAAAATCTCTCACAGGAAAGAACAGCAGTCCGTCAGTTAATATAAATTTGGATGAGGAATATAACAGTTTTGTCATGACTCTTAAGAATAGTCAGAGAGACTATATTCCCATGAAACATTGCAGATCAAGAAAAAATTACCCTAAATGGATGAACAATAGAATAAAGAATCTTATAGGTATTAAAAGAGGAATATACAGGAAACTAAAAAGAGGTGAAGAGCATGTGATGCAGCAATATATACAGTTAAACAGGGAAGTTAAAAAGATAGTTAGAGAGTCGAAAAGAAAATACGAAGTTAGAATAGCAGGAGAAGCTAAAGAAAATCCTAAAGGGTTTTATCAACGTTATCAAACAAAATTTAAGGAAAAAGTCGGACCAATTGAAGTAGCCAATGGCCATATCACAGATGACGATAAAGTGATGTGTACATGTTTAAATGATTATTTCTTATCTGTATTTACCAATGAAAACTTGGAAAATATTCCGGAAGTAGAATCCATTTACAGAGACAGTCCCGATAAAATACTTAGTTCAATAAATATTACGAGAGAGGAGGTAATAAAAGAAATAGATAAATTAAAGGCTCATAAATCTCCGGGACCTGGTGGAATATATGCTAGAATATTAAAGGAATGCAAGGAAGAGCTTAGTTGTCCATTAACTGCATTATTTAATAATTCAGTAAAATTAGGATCGGTACCCATGGAGTGGAAATTGGCAGATGTGGTATCAATATTTAAAAAAGCAGAACGAGTTAAAAAGAATAATTATAGGCCTGTAAGTTTAACGTCAACAGTGGGTAAGATTCTAGAATCCATAATTGCAAATAAAATAAGGGCACATCTAGAATTACACAGACTGATAAAACTTTCACAACACGGGTTTCTTAAGGGTTTTTCGTGCCTTACAAACTTACTGTCTTTTTATTCAGAAGTTTACGAGGCAGTAGATTGTGGCAAAGAATATGATACAATATATCTAGATTTTAGCAAAGCTTTTGATAGAGTTCCTCACTAAAGATTAGTTAAAAAGCTGGAAGCTCATGGTATAGGAGGAGCTGTTCTCAGATGGATCAAACAATGGTTAAAAGACAGAAAACAGAGGGTTTGCATAAATGGAGAGAAATCAGAGTGGGGCTCGGTTACTAGCGGGGTACCACAAGGCTCGGTACTGGGTCCCCTATTATTCATCGTATATCTAAATGATCTGGATTCGGATATCAGTAGTAACCTAAGTAAATTCGCAGACGACACTAAAATAGGTAGAACTATAAATGGAAAAGAAGACATTCATGCTTTACAGGAAGATCTAAATAGATTATCTGAATGGTCGGACAAATGGCAAATGGATTTTTATGTTGAAAAATGTAAAGTAGTTAAAATGGGTACTATAAAAGACAATACTAGTTATAAGCTTAATAACCATGAAATCATGAGTTCTCAGTGTGAAAGGGATTTGGGAGTTCTTGTGAGTAGTAGTCTTAAGCCAAGAGAGCAATGCACAGCAGTCAGAAATAAAGCAAACAGAATTTTAGGATTTATCTCAAGAAGCGTTAGCAATAGGACGGAAAAAGTTATTTTGCAGCTCTATCTTGCATTAGTTAGGCCCCATTTAGATTATGCTGTGCAATTCTGGTCACCCTATTATAGAATGGAAATTGAATCCTTGGAGAGAGTGCAGCGAAGAATGACCAAGATGATACACAATATCAGAAATCTACCATACGAGGACAGATTAAAAAAACTTAATCTACATTCTCTAGAGAGGCGAAGAGTTAGGGGGGATATGATTGAAGTGTATAAATGGTTTAAAGGGATTAACAAGGGAGATATTAATAAAGTTTTAAAAATTCATGATCAAACCAGAACTCGTAATAATGGATTTAAGCTTGATAAATTTAGGTTCAGAAGGGAAATTGATAAAAATTGGTTTGTAAATAGAGTAGCTGATGCATGGAACAAGCTTCCTAGTAGGATAGTAAATGCTAATACCTTAGACACCTTCAAATGTAGATTAGATAGACATATGACAGAGGTAGGGTGGGTATGAATAGGTTAGTGCTTGTTAGAAAAATCATAAAAAGAAAAATAGAATAAATAAGTAGAGTAGAATAGAATAGGCTAGACATGCTGAAAATACAATTAAAAAATGGAGCTGCTTCGTGTGTGCCAGTAGGCATGTTGCAGTGTCCTCTATTCTTATGTTCTTATGTTCTTATTTTATTCAGTAGCAAGTTTGATACCAATGGTTTCACACTCAATGACTGATGTCCACTTAGGCAAACTTAACCCTTTTTCATGTATTTATATCCCTCCAAAGTATTCATGCACAATCATACTACAACCAGACTCCTCTGTACTGTGTATATGGGACCCATCTCTATAGATACAGAGAGCATAATTAAGTAAAGAAGGTTATTTTTGATAAATACTTCAACAGCCTCTAGCCACTGGTGCTTTTTCACGACAGGAGTTACATCAAGACCAGATGGTAGAGTCGGGAGAAAAGTCTCTACATTCACTCTGTGACAAGGGTTAATTGCATTAACAGCATCATTATTATGAAATAGTTTCACATTATGTTTTTTCACCTCACTACTTATAAGTTTGAAAATTTTAGGATGAAAGGAACTAATGTGTTGCGAATCTCCTTTCATTAAGGACTTAAGGATAAGTGGTGTAGTCTGTGACTTCTGTAGTAGATAGGTATCATGTTGAGAAAAAGGAATTGATTTTGCTACTTCAACACCAAATATTACAACAGATTCTCTGATATGGAGTATTAATGGAGAAAGCTTTAATTCCTGTTGCGTATTAACAATTCTTGTACTCATTGGACAGCCGAAAATAATTTTCATTGCTT
The DNA here is from genome assembly GCA_037179515.1 of Halocaridina rubra. Taxonomy (NCBI): domain Eukaryota; kingdom Metazoa; phylum Arthropoda; class Malacostraca; order Decapoda; family Atyidae; genus Halocaridina; species Halocaridina rubra. Next base: position 14,952 of record JAXCGZ010008299.1, read on the forward strand.
TGATTTGAATTTTTCTAAGGGAGTAAAATAGAACAGTTCTTAGAGTGCAAAGCTGGAGGGCATAATAATCAACTAATGACTTACTGTACGTGAGATAAAAAGTTCGGCAAATATTAATTCCAACACCAGATGCTCTGTAGTTAGCATAGTGGAAGCTGTGATTTCCATTGAAGAAATAATGAGGGAGAGGGAAGAATAGGAGTATGGGGAAAAGAGTAATAAGGAACCATAGCGCCAACCATGACACCCAATGGAGGAAAAAGGGAGGGTGGAAAAGATGGAGGGAGAAAATAAATATCATTGGTTCATCATAGTGGCCGCTATGATTTCCATTGATGGAAAAAGCAGGAAGGTGGAATAGAAGGAGGAGGGAAAATGAGCATTTACTTATCATAGTACCAGCTATGACTCCCAATGGAGAGAAAAGGAAGGGGGAAAAAGATTGATAGAGAGAAGAAAAATCAATGGACATCATAGTGGAATGTATGATTTTCAATGATAGAGAAAAGGAGGGACGGGAAGAAAAGGAGGAAGGGAACAAGCAAATACGAGTCTTAGTGGCAACAGTAACTCTTGATGGAAGGAAAAGCTGGAGGGAGAGAAGAAAAAAAATCAATTGGTCATCATAGTGGCAACCATGATTTCTATTGATGGAAAAAGGAGTTAGGGGAAACAAGGAGGAGGAGGAGAAGAGTCTTTAGGAGCCACAGTGACAGCTATGACTCCCAATGGAGGAAAAGGAATGGAGGAAAAGATGGAGTGCGAGGAGAAAAATCGATAGTCTTCATAGTGCCAGCTATGATTTTCATTGATGGAAAAAGGAGGGAGGGGAAAGAAACGGAGGAAGGGGAAAAGAGTAATTATGAGTTATACTGGCAGTTATGATTCCCAATGGAGAGAAAAAGAAGGGAAGGAAAGATTGAGGGAGAGAAAAAAAAATAATGGTCATCATAGTGGCAGCTATGATTGCCATTGATGGAAAAAGGAGGTAGGGAAAAAGAACAATTAGGAACCATAGTGGCAGCTATGACATCTAATGGAGGAAAAATGAGAGGAGCAAATGATGGAGGGAGAGAAGAAAAATCAATGGTCATCATAGTGGCATGTACGATTTCCACTGATGGAAATAGGAGAGAGAAGGGGAAGGGAGGAATGAGTAATTAGGAACCATAGTAGCAGCTATGACTCCCAATGGAGGGGAAAAAGAAGGGAGGAAAAGATGGATAAAGAGCAGAAAAATCAATAGTCATTATAGTGGCTGCAATGATTTCCATTGATGGAAAAAGGAGGGAGGGGAAGAAAAGGAGGAGAGGGAACAAGTAATTAGGAACCATAATGGCAACTATTACTCCCGATGGAGGGAAAAGCTGGAGGGAGAGAAGAAAGAAAATGGTCATCATAGTGGCAGCTATGATTTCCATTGATGGAAAAAGGATTGAGGGGAAACAAGGAGGAAGGGAGAAAAAGTATATAGGAGCCATAGTGGCAACTATGATTCCCAGATAGGTGTACTAGCGATCGTAAAAATGGAAGTGGGAAAAGCTCTCAGGTCAAGAGCCTAGGTAAATCTCCCAAGGTCGGAGTAACCCATCCTCAGGATAAGTCTCGTTCTTTGGTAATTGTAGGGGATTCACTATGCAGATATGTAGACAGGAAACTCAGGCATAGAGTTAGAGGAAAATATTTTTTCCCTGGAGCAGGTATGAAGAAGGTGGGTGAGTCAATAAATAGCTGGATTGAGAAAAAAGATGTTGTTTGTTTGATAGCTGGGGGAAATGACGTGCAGGATGGTAGAAGTGAAGAGCTAATTAGGTTGTATAGACAAGCCCTGGATAAGATTAGGAAAAGGGGTGCAGTTCCTGTGATGTGTGGTATTCTCCCTAGGCTTAGCCAAAGTTCAGAGTGGTGGTCTCGAGCTATAGGAGTAAATGCTAGAATGAAAGTCTTCTGTCGGGAGAATAATATAGGTTTTATAGATGGGTGGGATCACTTCACTAGTCGTAAGCATATGTATTCAAGGGACGGAGTGCATCTTTCTAATTCAGGTGTCTCGGTATTGGCTGGTATGATAGACAGAGAGGTAGGGGGGTTTTGTTAGATACAAATAATGAAATGATTAATACTTGTGCAGAGAAATTAGTCAGTAAGGGTTCAGTAAATAGTGGGTCAAATAACTGGGAGTCTAAGGATAAGAACCATTTGTTACATAGAACAAATATTAACAAAAAGAATAGCCACAAGAAGGGTGAAGCTAGAGAAAGTTTAAAAGTATATTATACAAATAGCCGTAGTTTAGGTAACAAGATAGAAGAACTGAGAGCCATAGTATGTAGTGAGAGACCGGATATAATATGCATTAGTGAAAGTTGGATTAAATTAGAAAGCAAACACCTTAAAGCTGAGTACATAATTACAGGATATAAACTTTATAATGTGATCGTGGTGCAGATAAAAGAGGGGGAGGGGTAATTATGTATATTAAAGATAGCCTCAGAAGCTGCATTAAGTCTCGAATTAAGACAAATCTAAATTCAGAAACCTTATGGGTTGAAATTAAAAATAATATAGAAAGTCTAGTTGTAGGAGTAGTCTACAGACCACCTGATCTAGACAATATAGAGTCGCAAGTTATATACGATGAAATTTCTAATGTGAGCAGGTCAAATAGAGTTTGCATTGTAGGCGATTTTAATTTTAGACATATTAACTGGGAAACCATAACAGGTGATAGTAGCTCTAAGGAGTTTTTGGAAGTAGTAGAAGACAATTTCCTTTCTCAGCATGTACATGAAGCAACACGGGGGGTGAATACACTAGATTTAGTTCTTAGTAATAGAGAGAATATGGTTACAAATTTAGAAGTTGGTGAAAAATTGGGCAACAGTGACCATGATTCTATTAGATTTAACATAATTTTCAAGGAAACTATAAAGGAAAATAAGAATATTGTTCCAAACTTTAGAGCAGGAGATTTTGAGGGCTTAAAAACTAAACTATCTAATGAGGTATGGGAAGGGATTTCTGGGGGTACAGATGTGGGTAGTTAATCCAGCAGGTTAGGTTGCAGGTAGCGGATTACCCCGAAATTTGAGTACCACATGCCAAGGATTATCACAAGATAAGATCAATACATTAAATTCTCTCACAGGAAAGAACAGCAGTCCGTCAGTTAATATAAATTTGGATGAGGAATATAACAGTTTTGTCATGACTCTTAAGAATAGTCAGAGAGACTATATTCCCATGAAACATTGCAGATCAAGAAAAAATGACCCTAAATGGATGAACAATAGAATAAAGAATCTTATAGGTATTAAAAGAGGAATATACAGGAAACTAAAAAGAGGTGAAGAGCAGGTGAGGCAGCAATATATACAGTTAAACAGGGAAGTTAAAAAGATAGTTAGAGAGGCGAAAAGAAAATACGAAGTTAGAATAGCAGGAGAAGCTAAAGAAAATCCTAAAGGGTTTTATCAACAATATCAAACAAAATTTAAGGAAAAAGTCGGACCCATTGAAGTAGCCAATGGCCATATCACAGATGACGATAAAGTGATGTGTACATGTATAAATGATTATTTCTTATCTGTATTTACCAATGAAAACTTGGAAAATATTCCGGAAGTAGAATCCATTTACAGAGACAGTCCCGATAATATACTTAGTTCAATAAATATTACGAGAGAGGAGGTAATAAAAGAAATAGATAAATTAAAGGCTCATAAATCTCCGGGACCTGATGGAATATATGCTAGAATATTAAAGGAATGCAAGGAAGAGCTTAGTTGTCCTCTAACTGCATTATTTAATAATTCAATAAAATTAGGATCGGTACCCATGGAGTGGAAATTGGCAGATGTGGTACCAATATTTAAAAAAGGAGAACGTGTTAAAAAGAATAATTATAGGCCGGTAAGTTTAACGTCAACAGTGGGTAAGATTCTAGAATCCATAATTGCAAATAAAATAAGGGCACATCTAGAATTACACAGACTGATAAAACTTTCACAACACGGGTTTCTTAAGGGTTTTTCGTGCCTTACAAACTTACTGTCTTTTTATTCAGAAGTTTACGAGGCAGTAGATTGTGGCAAAGAATATGATACAATATATCTAGATTTTAGCAAAGCTTTTGATAGAGTTCCTCACAAAAGATTAGTTAAAAAGCTGGAAGCTCATGGTATAGGAGGAGCTGTGCTCAGATGGATCAAACAATGGTTAAAAGACAGAAAACAGAGGGTTTGCATAAATGGAGAGAAATCAGAGTGGGGCTCGGTTACTAGCGGGGTACCACAAGGCTCGGTACTGGGTCCCCTAATATTCATCGTATATCTAAATGATCTGGATTCGGATATCAGTAGTAACCTAAGTAAATTCGCAGACGACACTAAAATAGGTAGAACTATAAATGGAAAAGAAGACATTCATGCTTTACAGGAAGATCTAAATAGATTATCTGAATGGTCGGACAAATGGCAAATGAAATTTAATGTTGAAAAATGTAAAGTAGTTAAAATGGGTACTATAAAAGACAATACTAGTTATAAGCTAAATAACCATGAAATCATGAGTTCTCAGTGTGAAAGGGATTTGGGAGTTCTTGTGAGTAGTAGTCTTAAGCCAAGAGAGCAATGCACAGCAGTCAGAAATAAAGCAAACAGAATTTTAGGATTTATCTCAAGAAGCGTCAGCAATAGGACGGAAAAAGTTATTTTGCAGCTCTGTCTTGCATTAGTTAGGCCCCATTTAGATTATGCTGTGCAATTCTGGTCACCCTATTATAGAATGGAAATTGAATCCTTGGAGAGAGTGCAGCGAAGAATGACCAAGATGATACACAATATCAGAAATCTACCATATGAGGACAGATAAAAAAAACTTAATCTACATTCTCTAGAGAGGCGAAGAGTTAGGGGGGATATGATTGAAGTGTATAAATGGTTTAAAGGGATTAACAAGGGAGATATTAATAAAGTTTAAAAAATTCATGATCAAACCAGAACTCGTAATAATGGATTTAAGCTTGATAAATTTAGGTTCAGAAGGGAAATTGGTAAAAATTGGTTTGGTAATAGAGTAGTTGATGCATGGAACAAGCTTCCTAGTATGATAGTAAATGCCAATACCTTAGACACCTTCAAATGTAGATTAGATAGACATATGACAGAGGTAGGGTGGGTATGAATAGGTTAGTGCTTATTAGAAAAATCATAAAAAGAAAAATAGAATAAATAAGTAGAGTAGAATAGAATAGGTTAGACATGCTGAAAATACAATTCAAAAATGGAGCTGCCTCGTGTGTGCCAGTAGGCATGTTGCAGTGTCCTCTATTCTTATGTTCTTATGTTCAAATGGAGAGTTAAGGAAGGGAGGAGAAGATGGAGTGTGAGAAGAAAAATCAATAGCCTTCATAGTGGCAGCTATGATTTCCATTGATGGAAAAGGGAGGGAAGGGAAAGAAAAGGAAGACTGGGAAAAGAGTAATTATGAGCAATAGTGGCAGTTGTAATTCCAAATGAAGGGAAAAACAAAGGAGAACAAGATAGAGGGCGAGAAGAAAAAACAGTAGTCATTATAGTGGCATATATGATTTCCATTGATTGAAAAAGAAGGAAGTGGAAAGAAAAGGAGGAAGCGGAAAACAGCAATTAGGAGCCAGTGTGGCAGCTATGACTACCAATGGAGGGAAAATGAAAGAAGGAAAAGATAGAGGGAGAGAAGAAAAATCAATGGTCATCATAGTGGCAAGTGTGAAGTCCATTGATGGAAAAAGGAGGGAGGGGGAAGGGAAGAATGAGTAATTAGGAGCCATAGTGGCAGTTGTGACTCCCAACGTAGGGAAAATGAAGGGAGAAAAAGATGGATATAGAGAAGAAAAATCAGTGGTCATTATAGTGGCAGCAATGATTCCCATTGATGGAAAAAGGAGGGAGGGAAAGAAAAGGAGGAATGGGAACAATTAATTAGAAACCATAGTGACAACTATAACTCTCGATGGAGGGAAAAGCTGGAGGGAAAGAAGAAAGTCAATGGTCTTCATGTGGCTGCTATGATTTCCATTGATGGTAAAATTATTGAGGGGAAACATGGAGGAGGGGGAAAAGAGTATTTAGGAGCCATAGTGGCAGCTATGACTCTCAATGGAGGGAAAAGGAAGGGAGGAGAAGATGGAGGGAAAGAAGAAAAATTAATAGTCTTCATAGTGGCAGCTATGATTTCCATTCATGGAAAAGGAAGGGAAGTGAAAGAAAAGGATGTAGGGGAAAAGAGTAATTATGAGTTATAGTAGCAATTATGACTCCCAATGGAGGAAAAAAGAAGGGAAAAGAAGATGGAGGTCGAGAAGAAAAGTCAATAGTCTTTATAGTGGCATATATGATTTCCATTGATTGAAAAAGAAGGAAGTGGAAAGAAAAGGAAGGAGAGGAAAACAGCAATTAGGAGCCATAGTGGCAGCTATGACTCCCAATTGAGGAAAAATGAAGGGAAGAAAAGATGGAGGGAGAGAAGAAAAATCAATGGTCATCATATTGGCAGCTAGGATTTCCATTGATGTGAATTGAGGGAGGGAGAAGGTGGGAATGAGTAATTGAGAGCCATAGTGGCAGCTATGACTCCCTTGAGGGGAAAAGGAAGGGAGGATAAGATGGAGGGCGAGAAGAAAGATCAGTAGCCTTCATAGTGGCAGCTATAATTTCCATTAATGGAAAAAGGAGGGTGTGGAACGAAGATGAGGAAGTGCAAAAGAGCATTTAGGAATCATAGTGGCAGCTATGACTCCCAATGGAGGGAAAATGAAGGGAGGAAAAGATGAAGGGAGAAAAGAAAAATCAGTGGTCATCATAGTGGCAGCTATGATTTCCATTGATGGAAAAAGGGGGTAGGGAGAAGGAGAGAATGATTAATTGAGAGCCATAGTGGCAGTTATGACTCAAAATGGAGGGAAAAGGAAGGGAGGAAGGGAGGAAAAGATGGAGGAGTGGCAGCTATGATTTCCACTGATGGCAAAAGAGGGAGTGGAAAGAAATGGAGGGAGTGGAAAAGAGCATTTAGGAGCCATAGTGGCAGCTATGACTCCCAATGGAGGGAAAAGGAAGGGAGGAAAAGATGGATTGAGAGAAGAAAATTAATGGTCATGGTAGTGGCAGCTTTAATATCCATTAATGGAAAAAGGAGGGAGGGGGACTGGGGGAATGAATACTTTGGAGCCATAGTGGCAGCTATGACTCCCAATGGAGGGAAAAGGAAGGGAGGAAATGATGAAGGTGAGAAGAAAAATCAATAGTCATTATAGTGGCAGCTATGATTTTCACTGATGGATAAAGGAGGGAGTGGAAATTAAAGGAGGTAGTGGAAAAGAGCATTTAGGAGCCATAGTGGCAGCTATTATTCCCAATGGAGGGAAAATGAAGGGAGGAAAAGATGGAGGGAGAGAAGAAAAATCAATGGTCGTCATAGTGGCAGCTATGATTTCCACTGATGGAAAAAGGAGGGAGGGGAAAGGGAGGGATGAGTAATTAAGAGCCATATTGGTAGCTATGACTCCCAATGGATAGGAAAAGAAGGGAGGAAAGGATGGATAGAGAGCAGAGAAGTCAATGGTCATTATAGTGTCAGTTATAATTTCTATTTATGGAAAAAGGAGGGCGCGGTATACATGGAGGAGTGGGAATAAGTAATTACGAATCACAGTGACATTTATTACTCCCGATGGAGGAAAAAGCTGGAGGGAGAGAAGAAAGTCATTGGTCATAGTCACTGTCATAGTCATAGATTTTATTGCCAAATATTTAGTATATATACAGGAATAAATATGTACTTTATATTCAGAGGCACCAGCCTGCTGAGCAAGTGCTCTTTGGCAGGCGGTTTAATATACATTTCACATAATTTAAAGTATGACGGCAATAGTTAACAAAAGCTCTTATATAGCAATCTTATACTTATCTTGTAATAAAACAAAACAGTAGCTTGACAATAATCTGGACATAATGATGCACCAATACTGTAGCACTTAATATTCAATAGCTGCTTGATTTTGCCTAGTAAATAAATGCTATTTGATTTTCTTTTTAAATAAAGTTATGTCAGTTATTGTTTTTAAATCTTCTGGTAATGCATTCCAACATTTTGGGTCAAAACAGTGAATAGAAAATTTGTACAAGCTTGTTCCCGGCTGTGGACATATCAAATTTATATTGTTACCTCTGGTTCCACGGTTGTGTTGAATAAATCTAAATAATCTTCTGTTATGATTGTTATCATTAACATCATTATGTATGATAATAAGACAGAAATATTGTATCAAGTAATTAAATTTAAGCAAGTTTAGCTCCTTGAATAAAGAGGAATTTGAGTCATATTTTCTCCTATATGTAATAGTTCTAATCAGTTTTTTTTCTGAGTTACAAATACATCCCTTGCAATTGACGGCCAAGTACAACCCCAAATGGACAAACAGTATATATTAAGAGGATAACACAGGGAATAGTATATGATTTTTAAGGCCTCATTTGTCAGGTTATGGCGAATTTTATACAAAATTCCATACGTCTTGGACAGTTTTGAACAGATAGATTGAATATGATGTTTCCAACTTAAATTTTCATCAATGATAACTCCCAATAATTTCTTACAAACAACTCTTTTAACTTCAAACCCATTCATATTAACTTGACCAACATTGTGTGCTACAGATCTATTTTTAAATAAGACATAGTCAGTTTTGGAAACATTTAGCTTTAATTTATTAGCAGGGACCCTGTTGCTATTTTTTTTCTAGTTCACTATTTAAAACAGAATGCAGATGGTCAAGGTTATTAGCATGCAAGAGAAGGTTAGTGTCATCTGCATAAAAAATATATTTTAATTTATTACTGGCATTGGAAATATTATTTGTATAAACTAAAAATAACACTGGGCCCAGTATTGATCCCTGTGGTACTTCCCTTTCAATAGTTTGCAACAGAGATTCTTTCCCATTACAATATACGGCTTGTTTTCAATTTTCAAGTAGCTCTTAAATAACTGTAATGGTGTTCCTCTAATACCCACATAATTTAGTTTTTCTATTAGTATATCATGGTCTAATGAGTCAAATGCTTTGGACAAGTCTAGGAAAACCTCTGCAACAAAGTTTATATTTTCCAAATTTTGATAAACATCACTTGTAAAGATCATTATTGCTTTTTCAGTGGTCTTATTATTACGGAAACCGTATTGATTTTCAAATAATAGGTCATCATAGTGGCAGCTATGATTTCCATTGATGGAAAAAGGAGGGAGGGGGAAGGGGGGTATGAGCAATTAGGAACCATAGTGGCAGCTATGACTCCCAATGGAGGGAAAAGGAAGGGAGGGAAATATGGAGCGAGAGAAGAAAATCAATGGTCATCATAGTGGTAGCTAGGATTTCTATTGATAGAAAAAGGAGTGAGGAGAAGGGGGGAATAAGTAATTAGGAGCTATAGTGGCAGCTGTGACTCCCATTGGAGGGAAAAGGAAGGGAGGAAAACATGGAGGGCAAGATGAAAATCAGTGGTCATCATAGTGGCAGCTTTGATATTCATTGATGGAAAAGGGAGGGAGGGGAAGAAAAGAAGGGGTGGGAACAAATAACAAGAAACCACAGTGGCAACTATTACTCCCGATGGAGGGAAAGGTTGGAGGAAGAGAAGAATGTCAATAGTCATCATAGTGGCAGCTATGATTTCCATTAATGGAAAAAAAGAGGGAGGGAGACAAGGAGGGTAGGGGAAACAATTTTAGGAGCCATAGTAGCAGCTATGACTCCCAATGGAGGGAAAGGAAGGGAGGAAAAAATGGAGGGCGAGACATAAAATCAATAGTCTTCATTGTGGCAGCTATGATATTCATTGATGGAAAAAGGATTGAGGGGAAATGAAATGAGGGAGTGGAAAAGAGCATTTAGGAGCCATAGTGGCAACTATAACTCCCATTAGAGGGAAAATGAAGGGAGGAAAAGAGGGAGAGAGAAGAAAAATCAATGGTCATCATAATGGTAGCTATAATTTCCATTGATGGAAAAAGGAGGGAGGGGGAAGGGGGAAATGGGTAATTAGGAGCCATAGTGGCTGCCTCGATTCCCAATGGAGGGATGAGTAATTGAGAGCCATAGTGGCAGCTATGACTCCCTTGAAGGGAAAAGAAAGGGAGGATAAGATGGAGGGCGAGAAGAAAAGTCAGTAGTCTTCATAGTGGCAGCTATAATTTCCATTGATGAAAAAAGGAGGGTGTGGAATGAAAAGGAGGAAGTGGAAAAGAGCATTTAGGAGCCATAGTGGCAGCTATGACTCCTAATGGAGGGAAAATGAAGGGAGGAAAAGATGAAGGGAGAGAAGAAAAATCAGTGGCCATTATAGTGGCAGCTATGATTTCGATTGATGGAGAAAAGAGGGAGGGGGAAGGAGTTAATGATTAATTAAGAGCCATAGTGGCAGCTATGCCTCCCAATGGAGGGAAAAGGAAGGGAAGAAGGGAGGAAAAGATGGAGAAGTGGCAGCTATGATTTCCATTGATAGAAAAAGGAGGGAATGAAAAGAAATGGAGGAAGTGGAAAAGGGCATTTAGGAGCCATAGTGGCAGCTATGACTCCCAATAAAGGGAATATGTAGGTAGGAAAAGATGGAGGGAGAGAAGAAAAATCAATGATCATCATAGTGGCAGCTATGATTTCCATTGATGGATAAAGGAGGAAGGGGGAAGGGGGGAATGAGTAATTTGGAGCCTTAGTGACAGCTATGACTCCCAATGGATGGAAAAGAAAGGGAGTAAAAGATGAATTGAGAGAAGAAAAATCAATGGTAATCATAGGGACCGCTATGATTTCCATTGATGTAAAAAGGAGGAGAGGGAATGGGTAATTAAGAGCCATAGTGGCAGCTATGACTCTCAATGGAGTGAAAAGGAAGGGAGGAAAAGATGGAGGGTGAGAAGAAAAATCAATGGTTATCATAGTGGCAGCTATGATTTCCATTGATGGATAAAGGAGGGAGTGGAAGAAAAGGAGGAAGTGGAAAAGAGCATTTAGGAGCCATAGTGGCAGCTATGACTCCCGATGGAGGGAAAATGAAGGGAGGAAAAGATGGAAGGAGAGAATAAAAATCAATGGTCATCATAGTGGCAGCTATGATTTCCATTGACGGAAAAAGGAGGGAGGGGGAAGTGGGAATGAGTAATTAGGAGCCATTGCGGCAAGCATGGCTCCCAATGGAGGGAAAAGGAAGGGAGGAAAAGATGGATAGAGAGACGAAAAATCAATGGTCATCATAGTGGCAGCTATGATTTCTATTGATGGAAAAAGGAGGGAAGGGGAAGAAAAGGAGGAGGGGGAACACGCGATTAGGTGCCATATTGGCAACTATGACTCACGATGGAAGGAAAAGCTGGAGGGAGAGAAGAAAAATCAATGGTCATCGTAGTGGCAGCTATGATTTCCATTGATGCAAAAAGGAGGGAAGGGGAAGAAAAGGAGGAGGGGGAAAAGAGTAATTGGGTGCAATAGTGGCAACTATGAATCCTATTAGAGGGAAAAGTACGGGTAGGGAGGAAGATGAAGGGCGAGAATGGTCATGATAGTGTTTTGATTACCACTAATGGAAGGAGGGAGGTGGATGAAAAAAAAAAAGTAGGGGAAAAGGAAAAGGGGAAAATATGGAGGGATATTAACAAAGAAATCTTTGCTTTCCCTATCATCCTCCATGGCTGACAGATAAAAAGCAGAGTTCGTGATATATTATTTTATATCTTCCTCTTGAGATTATTCTTTAAGAACTTGTGACATTTTGGCGTATTTACCGCCACCGTTAGAGTGTATCACTAACAATGGCCACCATCAAGGGGTGGCGTTATCTGATGAACGAACTTTATTTTTTTCATTTTCCTTATTACATTCTCTATATTCGACCTAAGTCTGATTTTCAACCTTTTCGAATACTGCCGCTTTTACTTCATCTTCACATTCTTCAAAATTTTCTGTGTCTGTGCTTTCTTCTTGATCTTCGCATGACATGTATTCATGGAGATAGATAGACAGATAGATAGAGTAAGAGAGAGAGAGAGAGAGAGAGAGATAGAGAGAGAGAGAGAGAGAGAGAGAGAGAGAGAGAGAGAGAGAGAGAGAGAGAGAGAGAGAGAGAGAGAGAGAGAGAGAGAGAGCTGTTAACGTATTGTTATCATTTTGAAACCAGGACTAGCAAAGAAAACTTCCCTCATCGGTCCAACACACCAAGAAAACGCTCAATTAAAGTAGCAGTTTAAGAATAATGTAGAATTAAGGGAATGATAAGAAAAGAGACATGAAAATGGGGAGGGATGTGACTTGTCAGTTGTGAAGGGATATTATTATTTTTTTTATTAATGATTATGACACCAAGACAGGCCAAAAAAAAATAATAAAATAAAAATCTACCCCCACCAGGCCTGGGCACGAAGAAAATATATAGAGAAATAGAGATGGGGAATGCTGTGACTTGTCAGATGTGAAGGGATAATAAGACATATGTAACGAACATCCAAGAATATTCGGTGTTGATGTAGGCACAGAAAAAGAACCGTAACTTAAGGATGACTTAACATAGAACTGTGTAGTATCACAACGGTCGGTTGGTGCCATGGGCCAACATACTACTTATGAAAGAGAAATGTAACAAATACACCAGACTATTCGGAGTAAATATAGGTTTATTTGTATTTAATACCGTTTCTGGATTGTTAATTTTAATTTTAATTTTTGCAAATTTTGATTAGTGGAGAATTCTTTGATATTTCTACATATATATTAGCGCCATAATCCCCTCTCTAAGGGGGATGGTATAATCAGAGTAAAAAATGTGTCTAAATGTAGGAGAAAAATACAAAGGGGATGAATCTCAGTCCCCTCGCTCCACCTCATTCAGTGGACTTTTACAACACGCAGATCACTGAGGGGGGGTCTTCTTGCCACCCCTAAATCTTTATACTGATTTTTATGAGAAATTAAGTTATACGTTTTTAATGTCTTATTTTGATTGGGAGAGAAGTATTAAAAATCTTTAGTATATTAGTTGAAGTCCTCATCGAGATAGTGTCAAAATGCTTAAAGTTATTTTTTTTTTCTTCATTAAATTGTATGTTGTAATACCGTTTATGAAGGTGTTAATCTATATTTTCCATGTTTTGATTTGGGGAGAATTATTGCGCCGATTTGTGTCACAAATTAGTACCCATTTGAATTGGGATGGACATACCTGTTGAAGCTGGGGAATTAGGGCTGAATGCCCTTCCAAAAGCCGTGAGGTGGGATTGAACCAAAGTTAGTCGTCCTCAGATTCCCACGCTCTACCAGTGAACTACCGCGGTCCCCACTTATCGATTAAAAACATTTTAGATATATTTTCTGTAAAAAATGGATTAAACGTTTTTCTGTTGAAAAACGCTGGATATGTTTATCAGTTAAAAACGTACTGGAAATGTTTATCGGTTAAAATCCACGTAAGCATGTATCGGTTAGAAAACTCTTGAAGAAAGCTGGTATTTATCAGATAAAGAACACGAAGGGCGTTTTATCAGACAAATCACAATGAAACGTTAATCAACTGTATTTTTCCGAGTTTTACATGCTTTTCTTAAAAACCCAAAGGCTCCCTTAGTTTTCAACTAAATTTAAAAAAAATAATTGGCTATTACTCACAGAGAGATGGTCTATAAGAAAAAACAGACAATTTAAAAATACAAATGAATTTTCGTTAATTTTCAAAAACATATTTTATTTTTGAAATTAAATTCCAAACATAATTAAAATTCAAAATTGTAATAACTCAAAAAAGTGTCTGAATTTTCTAATGTAGAATTTAACAAGAATTTCTATGGTTTTTGAATTTTGAAAATCGGACTACAAATAAAAAAGGCCTTGCATATGAATTCCAGATCAAAACTTAGTGTCGTAAGGACTTAAATCTTTACATTACTATTAATACCATATCCTTAATTCCCTCCCCTTTTTTCCCCTCCTATCCAATCCCATCCTAAAAAAAAAAGAAGGGTGCAGACTGTGGACTGTCCTTCACACATCGTTCACTGGTCACTGCATTAGACTGTAGATGACTTCCCTTGAAATTTGGTTGACTACACGAACGTCTGTCAATAGCCCTGCTAATACACAGACCCTTTTATTAGTGTTCTTGCATGTCTGGCAGTAGCTCTTAGTAGCTCTGATAGCACACAGACGTGATTACAAGCCACTAATTACACTCATTATCCTTACCTTACTGGCTGTGACTACCCTGTTTTTACCTGCCGGGTGGTTGCCCCTTCTGCATTGAGCTTGCTGTGAGCTGCGGGCAGGTGTTGCTGGTAGGTTAAGCCAGCAGCACAGAGGGGAGAACTCCGCCCCTGGTGAATTAACACCGTCCTGTCCCCATACATCATAGTAACCGCCTTGTAGTTTCCTATCCTCTCCCCACCCAATCCTAAGCACGAAAGTGTGTTCCTACTACTATATTACTTTCGAATCTAGATTTAAATCAATTCTCTATAAGCTACTTTCGTTTTCAATTGCATAATTTCTATTTTATTTTATTTATTTATTTTTTTTTATTTTTTTTTTCAATTGAAATAATACCTAAGTCTTTGATAAAACTACTTTTTTTTTCTTTTTTTTTAACATAATGGTTCGTTAATCTAGGTGTAAAATCTTGTGAATAATCTTGTTTGCGAAACAGTGGGTAATTATTATCTTTTTTTTAATTGCCTAATTATATAGATCATTATCACTCATAAAGATTCTCCACGCGGTCACTTTTTACCTGGAATTTTCCACTCGTTTTTACCAATAAACATATAACTCAATAAATTAAGCTATAATATTTGCGATTTTTTTTTTCTTTTTTTTCGTGATCACTATCTATTGTGGCATTAAAACTGTACTTTTCCTGCATGTATAAATAATGGGCCGAGCCCGGATTAGGGACCGTGATCCCCCTGGGGATCCTGCCAAACGTCGTAATGACATATTTTCATGTCTTGGCTTGAGTAATATCATTGTTTATAAGGTAATAAACATCCAGTCTGGCTTTGTCCTTGTCCTTGCCGATGAGGACCTAGAGAAACTTAATACACCTGAAGTTACTGCCATCTTTAATCAGAATAATTTTGATATTACTATGCCTCCTGAACTAAATGCCCAAAGAACAGTAGTCATCCTTGGCATTGATCAATACATAACTTTACACAAAGATGATGAAATAATAGCTGAAATCGAAAAACTTAACCAGGGCATTAGAGTTGAAGCAATAATAAGAATCCCTAACAACAAATACCTGTTAAAGATACGCTTTCAAAGCATAAGCATGGCCAAAACAGTCAAAAACCAGGGACTCCTTCTTTTTAACATTAGAATAAATGAAAATAATATCGAGGAGGAAATCTATGTCCACATTAATACATGCATGAAATGCTATTCTTTTGATCACACTACTAATGAGTGTAAAAGAGAAATCACTATCTGCTCAGAATGTGCCCAGGAAGGTCACAGATGGAACGAAAATAAGTGCACAAGCAGAAAAAAAAATGCATTAATTGCTCGGGTGAGCACTCCACACTCGCTGCTGGGTGTCCTGAAAGGAAACAAAGGAAAAAGGAAAACAGGCTGAGATTAGAAAATCAATGAAAACATAAGAACATAAGAACATAAGAATAGAGGACACTGCAACATGCCTACTGGCACACACGAGGCAGCTCCATTTTTGAATTGTATTTTCAGCATGTCTAACCTATTCTATTCTACTCTACTTATTTATTCTGTTTTTCTTTTTACGATTTTTCTAATAAGCACTAACCTATTCATACCCACCCTACCTCTGTCATATGTCTATCTAATCTACATTTGCTGAAATGTTAGGAGCAGCCAAACCCCCTACCTCCTCGGGCAGACTATTACAACATGAACTTAAATTCCCTATTAATGTTGAAAAAATGACCACAATAATAATTAGTGCCATGGTATATGGCCAGATCATGGATTCCATCAATCCTGGGTCATTTGAAGATAAAGTTAATGAAATCTATGAACTGAATGGTATACCAAGGATTATTCTCCCTAAAAGTATACCCAATAATCCTAATTTGACTGCAGCAAAAGAAACAGTAGCTGCAACTGTAGTAGAAGCGAAAGAAGAAGAAGAAGAAGAAGAGAGAATGGATGAAGAAATCGAACCAGAGGCATGAGAACAATCTTCTCAAACCATGAAAAAACGTCCAACTCAGTCTCCATTAGGAGCAATCCCCAAAAGAACATCCAAAATGATAACAGAAAAGAAAAAGATCTCAAAACAAAATGCAGATCAACAAAAGTACAAAGAGTTTGCTATAAAGCAGAGAGAGAGAGAGAGGGTAAAACTGAGAGAAGACTTAAACTTTAAAATAATAGGAAAACTCGATGACAAATTACCTTCTGATATAGAAATAGAAATTATAAGAGATACACTACTTAGAACTAACAAACTCAAATACATTTACTCCAATAGCAGCTACCAGCCTCATGATGTCCATCTATTCTTAGAGCAAAATAAAATTGATCTGTCTGACATAAGAATCCAATATTTAGAAAGAAAGCACTTTGAGGCATTAGCTCAGGGGTTATATAAAAGAACATCATCCTCCTCAAGCTTAAATACATAACTTTTTCTTTATATCTTTTATATTTAATATGGCTAATTACTACAATAAATTAACAATCATTCAACATAACGTTTTAGCTTGGACAAAAACCAGAAGTAACGAATTATATAATGTATACAGAGAAATAGACCCAGATATTATACTACTTAATAGTACTTCAGAAAAACGAAAAAAATAAAAATTTATGGTTACAATACATATCAGAGAAATTTTTTAAATGAAGAATATGCAGGTATAGCTATTGCCATTAAAAGAAATATTATTCATCGAACCATAGAAGACTTTACTAGCGATTTTTTAGCACTTAAAATAGAAACTAAAAACGGCCCCATAATTATTGGAACAACTTACTTACCACCTAGAAGAATGCAAATCCCCTACGAAGATATATTAAAATTAATAAGGAAAAACATCCCAGCATACCTAAATGGCGATCTTAACGCTAAACATCAAATACTAGGTCATAATAGAAATAATGTAACTGGTAATTTCTTAAATACTTTGGTAAATAATAACCTAATTAGAATACTTGGACCCGATTTCAGAACCATGACTCATGGATCATAAACCTCGAAACCTGATATAGTTATAAGCAATAATAATCATTACCTGAATTATTCCATAGAAAAGGGACCCTTAGCCACTTCCGACCATTTGCCATTGATAATTAAATTATCAACAGAACCAATAGCTATTAGAATTCCCCCATCAAGAGATCTAAAAAATGCAGACTGGGATAACTTTCGATCTTTTCTAGATGAAAAATTCACTCAAGATATCACGAGAAATACCACCATTAATTCAACTTTAGATATAGAAGAACACTTGAAACAATGGCAGTACATAGTTAAAAAAGCAATAGAAAATTATATACCTTTAAAAAAGACGAAAACCTTATCCCACCCGAAACTAAATGAAAAATGCAAAGCACTCCAATATAGATACATAACCTTATCAAATAACGTTGGCAGAAGCCTCTGGGGCCCCCAAGCTTTAACTGAACTGAGAACAATAAAAGAGGAATTACAAAAAGAATTAATAGAATTATATAATAATAATTTGGAAAATATAATAATGAAGCTTCGAAACAAAGAAAAAGATCCCAAAAATTTTTGGAATGATATAAAGAAATTAATGGGTAACTGCAAAGAATCAACGCCGTATCTAATAGACAATAACAATAACAATGAAAAACTATTCACCAGCAAAGAAAAAGAAGACAAATTCAGAAAGACCTGGGAAAATATTTTTAATATCAGCGCTGAAGAAAATATAAACTTTGATCTAGAACACGAAAGAACAATATGTAACTTTTTAAGAGAAAACGAAGATTTAATTATTCCTTATTTAAACGTAGACTTAAATAGATTAACTCTAAGGGACGATCTAATAACTCCAATCACTATCGCTGACATCAAAGACATCATTAACAATATAAAAAACAAAGCCCCAGGACGTTCAGGCATTAATAAACTAATATTATCCCATTTACCAAATATAGCAATTCTTGAACTACTAGATATTTTTAATTCTTGTTTATCTACAGGCTATTTTCCGAAAATATTTAAGATGTCAGTAATGATTTTTATACCAAAGCCCGGGAAAAATACTACCTTAGCCGAAAATTATCGTCCAGTATCTCTCTTAGAAGTCCCAGGGAAAATATTCGACAAAATAATACACTCCCGGGTATATAAATATTTAGAATTAAACGATTTTTTTCCCTCCAACCAACACGGATTTAGAAGAGGCAGAGGCACACATACAACTCTAACGTACATATACGAGAAAATAGCCATCTCACAACGGCTCAAGAAAAAGTGCAATGTTTTGAGCAGAGACGTCTCCTCTGCTTTTGACAAAGTATGGAGAGATGGACTCAGATATAAGATTATAGAACTTCAGTTACCCCCATTAATAAAAAAATTCTATCAGACTTTATATCTAACAGAAGGTCAATTATCAAAATTAACGAACACATGGGAACTCAATTCGAACTTAGAGCAGGTGTTCCCCAAGGATCGAATCTGAGTCCACTTCTCTATGCTATATTCACGAGAGATATACCAAAACCAGAAATAGGATGCTCAACAATTATATTCGCTGACGACGTCACTCAAATAATTACTGACCATAATAAGAATTTTTTAGCATGAAAAACACAACGGGAAATAATTAAAATAAATGACTACGAGAAAAAATGGAAAATTAAAACCAATATTAACAAATTCCAAGTTTTATCTATTTCAGCTTATAAACCATCTGATGTAATAATTAATTATAATAGAATAAACTTCTCCAATAGCCTGAAAACCCTGGGCTTTACTTTTAACAGAACAGGGATAAAACCACACATGAATAATAGATTAATACAGAGTAAAATGGTATCAACGAAGCTAAAAAGATTCAACCTGCTCAAAACCAAAAATAGAGTCACCTTATACAAAACTTTAATAAGACCTATATTAATATACCCTCCAATACCGATGTGAATATTATCCATTTAACCTTTTGAAACTCCAAGCCATCCAGAATATAAATTTAAGAAGAATTCTCTCTGAAACACCACCATACATAGATAGAATGGAAGAGATTCACAAGAGCCTTAAATTCGAGGCATTAAATAAGTATTTATTTAAAATGGCATCTAAAACCTGGGGAAGATTGAAAATCGACTTTCAAGAATTTCTCCAAGAAACAAACACTTTAAATAACGAAAGAAAGAGTGACCATCCCTGGTGGAAAAGAATTTCCCCAATATTATCAGGAAATCCACCAGAACCTGTATATACCAGATAAAGCAAAACTCGAGAACTCCCTATAAATTCCTAAATATTGCACGTGTACATTTGGATATGCATATGCATATGTTTTTTTTTTTTTTTTAAGAGTGTGACACCAGGATAGGCAGAAACTGCCCTCATCAACAAAGGCCCGGGCACGAGAAAATACCAAGACGAAGGAAAAGAAAAAGTTAAGGGCAAGGCAGAGATGAGGTAATGTCACACAAAGGAAAACGACCGACAGAAAAAACAGTCAAAGTAAAGAGGACCCAGAGATATGGAGGACTAGGCTCTGAGATGACGATAGATCTGCTTTTTGAAGGATGAAAGGTCGTAAGAACTAGGAAAGACAGAAGGAGGAAGAGAGTTCCAGAGTCTGGAGGTAGATGGGAAGAAGCAGTCGCTGCACCGACCAATCCGCGAGCTACAAATCTCGACACAGTACCTGTGAGATGAGGCCGCTTGGCGAGTGTTACGCGGCCTCGGCAGTGGAGGAGGGATGCAACTCGCCAACTCATCAGAGCAGCGATGGAAGTAGTAGCGATAGAAAAGCGAAAAGGAAGATACCTTACGGCGAAGAGAGAGAGAATCCAAGTTAGAAGTAAGAGAAGGATCATTAATAAGTCTGACTGCCTTAGATTGAACCCTATCAAGAAGATAAGTAAAGGAAGAAGCACCCCAGATGTGTGAGCAGTATTCTAAGCAGGGGCGGATAAGACCTTTGTAAATTTTAAGTAACTGCAATGAGGAAAAGTAATAACGAAAACGAAGCAAAACCCCCAATTTTTTGGATGAAGATTTAGAAATTTGGATTATGTGATTCCTCCAAGACAAGTTAGAGGCTATGTGGATTCCTAATATATTGATAGAGTTAAGTGGATGTACACGGGCAAAAGAATAAAAAAAAAATATAAAAAATAATAATATGTAAATAGTGTATAAAAAGGATGTAAATAATCTGTAAATAATAATCCATTCTGATCTATCTCTCCCACTAAACTTCTCTTAACAAATGCTGTCAAAACATAAACAAACTAGGTAAAAAAAAAAAAAGTTTATATATGTATGTGTGTGTGTATGTATTGATATATAAATATGCATATAGGAGCACAAGTATGGATGTGTCTGTGTATATATAGCATTTATACTAATCAACCAAATAATAGCAATGTTCATCAAGAATACTAACATTTAAATAATAACTAAAGGGAGTCATGTTAAGCTGCAATTAAATTATATTTTTTAACCAAAACTTAGCACGAGGGTCTGCCCCTCACTATTTATCTCTTCCGTCTTTAAATTTCGTGCTTATCCCCCCAATCCTTCCCATCCTATATCCCCCTCTCTTCAGTGATGACACCCTGAATAGGGCTAAGAGAGTTCACTCGACGCCGTCACTGTTCTTCCCCCACCTATCCCATCCTACCAACCAACCAAGAAGGGTGCAAGGTAAGAATGGGCAAGCGGTGGTTCCTTTATCTTACTTTATTTTAGAGTACAACATAGTCGACGCCTCAATGCCCCCCACACCCTATGACTATCAAAATCTATGATCTGTTCGTGCCCCTGGGAAAATTCTGACTGACTGAGCCCTGTCTGCCTCGGGGATTCTTGAAATACCCCACGGGCAGGGAGTGTTGTGTAATCCAGTTCTGCCAATAGACTTCAGGGGCTATTTCAGCAGGCCTATTGAACAGAAGAAGTTCTAAATCGCCCGTGGCTATTGGGGCATCTCTCTCTCCAGGGCGTGTACATACAAATATGGGTCAAATGTTTACAACCTTTCGTGGTGTTTTCGAGGACCAAGGTTCCCTTATATTTTAGGCCTCTTGGCGTGCATGGCGCCGGAAATTAGTTCCATGTGTCTAGCCATAAATCTTGGTGGAGGAAAATCAGGGTCTGGACCCAAAACCCAATAAAAGTGAGGGCATGTAATAAAACATCTGTGCCCTCAACCATTACTCCTCAAGATTTGTTACAGATTCAGATCCTGGCTTCAGCAGGCTTTCATGTGACTTCAGCAAGACTTCAGTCATGCGACATTAGCACGTGGGTCTGCCCCTCTTTTTATCTCTTACGTTATTTAATTTTCGTGCTTTTCCATCCAATTCCCTTATATCCTTAATCCCCTCCACTTTTTCCCCTCCTATCCTATCCCATCCTACAAAAAAGTTACATACATCGCGAGAATCTGAATTCCAGATCAAAACTTAGCACGAGGGTCTGCCCCTCTCTTTTTTATCTCTTACTTTATTTAATTTTCGTGCTTTTCCTTCCAATTCCCTTATATCCTTAATCCCCTCCCCTTTTTCCCCTCCTATCCTCTCCCATCCAAAAAAAGAGAAAAAAGTGACATAGTTTTGAGATATGGCACGTTAAAGTTTTCGTAACGAAATTTCAAGTTAAAATTGAATGTAAAGCTGTATAATTACTCACCTAAGCTTGGTTTTTGTTTTCTTATGGCATACTTCTATGGTACCTGGTCCCTTCACTCTCAAAAAGTGATATTATACCCTCTAGGGGGTGGGCATCATGAGGCACCACCTCACTCAATGTAGCCAGGTTTTCTAAAATTACCAGCCTCGTATCCTGGGTCCCTTATCAGCTGTAGCCTCTTCTTTCTTTTCTTTTGGGGGGCTCTTGAGATACTTCTCAGCCTTTTGGTCTCTTTCCACTTGAATTGCTTCATGCTTATGATAGAGTGGATAGAGATCGATATTTTGATATGGCTGGCACTATAACAAGAGGGCATAGTTTGAAGTTTCGTAAGAAAACTTTTTTGCAGGATCTAGGGAAGTACTTTTTTTTTTTTTTTTTTAGTATAAGAGCAATTGATGATTGGAATGTACTAAGCGAGGAGGTAGTTAATGCTAACGCAATCCATAGTTTTAAGGACAAGTATGATAAGTATTACTAGATACTACAGCTGAAAGGTCTTTTGGACTTAAATGGGACTGTCCAGGACAGGTCGATGTTAAGTCCTCCTGCAGTTACGGTTCTTTTTCTATGCCTACATCAACACCGAATATTTTTAGATATAGGTTACACATGTCTTATTATCCCTTCACATCTGACAAGTTACAATACTGCCCATCTCTGTTTCTCTTTATGTTTTCGTCTTGCCCAGGCCCGATGAGGGTAGATTTATTTTATTTTATTTTTTTGGCCCGTTCTGGTGTCACAATCATAAAAAAAAAAATAAGTATAAAAATGGAACCGACCAGGAGACGGGCAGGTACAAGCATGGGTCTCTTTCCCGTAAGCACAATAAGGTAATTGCACACGTAAGGCTGTCACACAAACTCGATAGCACACATATGGATGTTAAAAGAAAAAAGGGGAAAAAAGGTGCACCCAAACTAGTTCCTAAATACCTTCGTCATGTCTCTCTGGGCAAAGGTTCAACTTTGGTTTAGCATACAAACACACACACGCATATATTGTTAAAATCAGTATCCTTCCCATTTATATTAACTTGTTAGTTAGTTTGATACTCGAAATAATTGAATAATTAAATAAATACCAAATATATACCTGTCAACAGTACTGAGTTAAGTTGCAAGTAGTACAGCTGTCTTATTTTCTTCATTTTTTTTTCTTTTCTGTTAGCTTTCTCTTTTACTATTTTTTGTTATTTTGTATATATATTGAGTTAAATGTAAAGTCTAATCCTGTGATAACATATCTTGGTTAGCAAGTGAGTTCTCAGTTAGGAAGAATATATAGCAGAAACAGGTGGGTGCCTCCTCAGACACAAATTTGAATTTTCCTTCAGGTTTGACTTTTGTTTTGTTGCATTTTGTTTTCTTTTTCTTTGTATCCTTAAATTACCATAGTCAAATTTTTAAGTTAAGATGGTTGTTACCAGAAAAGAGATAAATTGAATCACTGAATAGCACTTATATGGAGATATAAAAATTCAGTGTGAAGCTTAAATAAAAGTTTTTCTCTCTTTTTTCTCTCTTTCTCTTCTTCTTTCTATATTCTGTGAGAGGGAGAACATAAAAATGAAGCCATCTCTGTCCCAAGCCTCTCCCACCCATGGGTCGGGAGGAGGGGTAGCCATTAGGAGACTTAAGCAGAAAATCAAGAATTTAGAGGCAATGGTTATAAGCCTTGATGAAAATATTCGGAATATGGATGGAGAAATGAAAGAGAATGAAACACTCAGAGAGGAAATAAGATCTTTGGAGGAAGCAAATTAAGCACAAGGGCAGGAGAGAAAGGAACTAGAAAAAAGAATAAAGAAGCTGGAAGGGGAAAAGAGTCAACTAGAAACTAGAATTTCTAAACAAGAAGATAAAAACAAACAGCTGAATGACAGCCTAAAGGAATTAGATGTTAGTTCACTGCTCTCTTCTGAGAGAGACGAGATTGCTGCTTGGAATGTCCAGATTAAGGAAAACATTGAACAGTTCAGAAAAGAGTTCCAGGAGCTGAATATGGAAAATGATGCCATGAAAACTTCCTTTGCTGATGCACTAAAGGGGAATGTGGCAGTAAAAGAGGCTGTAAAGGTGGTGGCACTGGAAAACATACAAACAGTTGACTATAAAGAGACAGTAATCGAAAAAATGAAAGACGTTGTGATGGAAAGGGCAAACCCACTCATCAAACAGGCATTTGATAAGGAGAGGACAGTGGTAATCTCAGGCATAAGCGAATCCCAGGAGCCAACATGGCAGGGGAGACTTGAAGAAAATAAAGCTAGTGTTGTAGACCTGATAAGAAAGCTTGGAGTAGTTTGTGGTCCTGAGGATATTGTAAACATGCACCAACTAGGTAAATATTCGAGGGAAGGAAAGCCGAGACCAACAAAAGTAACCTTTGAGAAAGGGGAAACATGTAGGGAAATATTATTGAGAAAAAAAGTCTAAAAGACCTTCAAGAATTCAAAGAAGTGTTCATTAGACGATACAGAAAACAGGAAGAGATGGGAAAGATCAAAAACTTGTTGCAATAGGCAAGAAGGTTAAATGAGGAAAGAAATGAAGAAGAGAAGAAAAATTTTCATTTCAGAGTTCTTCCAGACAAAGGGGAGATAAAGAAGATAATGACAGAAGATCAGGGGATGGGGCCTCATTAAGATTGTTATACACAAATGCTGATGGATTAGCTGGTAAGGCAGTAGAATTAAAAGATAGGATTCACAACAGTAAGGCAGATATAGTAGCAATTACAGAGACTAAGTTGAGTGAGGACATAAACAATGTCACAGTTTTTCCTAAGGG
The DNA here is from genome assembly GCA_037179515.1 of Halocaridina rubra. Classification (NCBI taxonomy): domain Eukaryota; kingdom Metazoa; phylum Arthropoda; class Malacostraca; order Decapoda; family Atyidae; genus Halocaridina; species Halocaridina rubra. Next base: position 39,643 of record JAXCGZ010008299.1, read on the forward strand.
CCTCAGAATACTAAGGGTTGAACGATCTGAGAGGACTGGTGGAGGGATAGCACTGCTCATAAGTGAAAGGATTCAAGTTGAAGAAATAAACTTGACTATAGAAAGTGAGTTCAAGGAATTTCTTGTCGCTCGAATAAATACTGGGTCAGAGAGCATTATAATAACTGTTGTATATAACCCACCAAGGAACCAGAATAGGCTTGAAGTTTATGAGGAAAGTCATACAGGTACTATTGAAGTCATAAACTCAGTTGTTAACATGGCACGGGAAAAAAAATAGGATTTTGATTATGGGAGATTTTAATCATAAAGAGATAGATTGGATAAATCTTGACCCACACAGTGGTGAGGACTCATTCGAGGCAAGATTCCAAGATTGCGTACAAGGGAATTTCCTACACCAACATGTAATGGAACCAACGAGGGCCAGGGGTGGGGATGAGACATCACTACTTGATCTAGTATTCACAGATAATGTGTTGGATATTGAAAAAATTGAGTATGAACCACCAATTGGAAAGAGTGACCACTGTGTGTTGTTGATGGAGTATATCATTGAAGATATTCTGCCTGAGAGTAGAGGCACTGAGGACATGAGGAAGAACTATCCGAAAGGAGATTACATCAAAATGAATGAGCTTTTTGCAGTTATTGACTGGAGAACCTTATTTTACAACAAATCTGTACAAGAAATGTATGACATCTTTTGTGAGAAATATGGGAAGATAGTAGATTGCTGCATACCTATCACCAAAGTAGGTGTAATTCATGCCAGAGAGAAATGGTTCGATAATGGGTGTACAAGAGCTAAGGAGTGGAGAGACAAATGCTGGAAAAGGTATAGGAGGAGAAAAAACATAAATGCCTGGCAAACCTACAAAAGAGCAAGAAATGACTACCTAAGTAAAAGGAGAGAGGCAGAGAGAGACTATGAGAGGGACATCACCAGGAAGGCTAAAGAAAATCCCAAGCTTTTCCACAGCTTTATCAGAGGAAAACTGAAGGTAAAAAAACAGGTTTTAAGGCTAAAGAGAGCGGATGGAAGCATCACTGAGAGGGATGAAGAGATCTGCAAAGAACTGAACAAGGAGTTTCAGTCAGTATTTACAGTAGAAAATACCCCACCCCCTCAGATTGCAGAGATATAAGCTCAAGAGCCGGTATTAGAGAACATCAACCTTACAGCCACAGAGGTATGCAAAGCGCTGATGGATTTAGATGTTCATAAAGCTACAGGTCCTGATGACATATCCCCTCATGTGCTTAAAAAATGCGCAAACACAATATCAGTGGCACTAAGTATCATATTTAAAAAGTCACTGGAGTCAGGGGAGATTCCAAGATGCTGGAAACAAGCAAATGTGATACCTATCTTCAAAAAGGGAAGGAGGGATATGGCTCTGAACTATAGACCAGTTTCCTTGACCAGCATAGTTTGCAAAGTTATGGAGAAACTACTAAGGAAACATATCTCTCTTCACTTGGAATCCTTCAACTTTTTGTCAGTGATGCAACATGGCTTCAGAGAAGGTAGATCAACAGTAACAAACTTATTAGAATTTTATGATGAGGTAAGCCGAATCTTACAGGAAAGAGAGGTCTGGGCAGATTGCATATTCCTAGACTTCCAGAAAGCGTTTGACACTGTTCCACATGGGAGACTTATTAGGATGTTGCAAGCAATGGCAAGAATAGGTGGAAATGTTTTGGAATGGATAAAAACTTACTTAGAAGGACGGGAACAGAGGGTTAGAGTAAGACACTCGGTGTCTGAATGGAGAAGAGTTAGTATTGGAGTTCCACAGGGTTCAGTTTTAGGGCCACTTTTGTTCCTTGTATATGTAAATGCCCTACCAGAGTCTGTAAATTCATTCATGAATATGTTTGCAGATGATGCAAAGATTGTGAAGAAAGTAAAAAAACGAGAACAATGGTAGAGAACTTCAGGAGGATCTAAATAATCTGCATGAGTGGTCAGAAAAGTGGCTAATGAAATTCAATACCTCAAAATGTAAGGTAATGAGAATGGGCACAAGTGCAAGAAGGCCCAAGCTTGACTACTCTTTGGCTTGAGTACAACTTCAAGAGACAGAAAATGAGAGAGATCTAGGAGTAAACATACTGGCAGATTTTTCTTCAGAAATACATATAAATGGCATAGTAAGGGCAGCATAAGCATTCTTATCAAATGTAAGGGTAGCCTTCAGGCACATGGACAAGGAACTGTTCAGAAATATTTATGTAACCTATGTGAGGCCAAAACTCGAATATGCAGCCCCCGTTTGGAATCCACACTTGAAAAAGCACATAGCTAAGCTTGAAAAAGCTCAAAGACATGCCACGAAACTGGTGCCAGAAATACGCAATCTCAGTTATGATGAGAGGCTGAGGGAATTAGATTTACCATCACTTGAAGCTAGAAGATTGAAGGGGGATATGGTGACAGTCTTTAAATTCCTTCATGGTTATGATAGAGTGGATAGGGATCGATATTTTGATATGGCTGGCTCTAGAACTAGAGGTTATAGTTTGAAGCTTCGTAAGAAAACTTGTTTGCAGGATGTAAGGAAATACTTTTTCAGTGTAAGAGTGGTTGATAATTGGAATTGGCTAAGCGAGGAGGTAGTTAATGCTATCTCGGTCCATAGTTTTAAGGACAGGTATGATAAGTATCACTAAGTATAAAATGGTACCGATGAGGAAACGGGAAGATACGAGCTTTGGGCTCTTTCCCGTAAACACAATTAGGTAATCACAATTAGGTAATCACAAACCTATAAAATTATAACCAAACCAAATGCACATCTTGGGTGCTAATAATAAATAAAGTAATAAGTTCGTACCCAAACAGATTTCCAAGGACACTGACCATGTTCCTGGGGGAATAGGTTACACTATGCTTTGACACATATAAGCGAGTAAGCATATAAACTTGCACCAACACACAAAAATTATGGGTGTTCACATCATGAAAAATATAATGTAACCAAAGAGTTTTCAAGGTCCCTTAAAAAAATGTTCCTAAAGATAGCTTAAATTCGGTTGGACATACTCGTGCAAACACACAAACTTTACTGTCACCCAAACTCGAATTCAGAATGTCACTGAACTGCTGTCACATATATTTGTTTTTCCAGATTCATATATGGTAATAAATTATAAAACATAAGCATCAACCACTCCTAATATTACGTCCTGGTTCCAATTATTTAAATATTTAGCGGGAATGCTCGCCAAACATGTTCACTGTAACGGGGTTCCTTTCTTCTCCGGCTCGCGTTGATCCCTATCTTTTTGCAACTTTTCAACTTATTGTTATTAGTAAATAATAAGATTTCTTAAATTTATTAATCAACAACGCCTCTTCTCATTTATAACATATGAAAATTAAATATATAATAGCACTTTTA
>JAXCGZ010008300.1:0-10000 GCA_037179515.1 Halocaridina rubra
ACCAGGTCACTAATCTTCCTACCCACCAGTTGTGAGCTCTCCAATATTTAGGAATAAACAAGTAACCGTGAGCTGCTACGGACGTTAAATCACCCAAGCAAGGTATCTAAGACCACATTGACTCTCTAGAGGGTTTTGCAGGAGTTGTGAGTAGTGTTGAACTTGTTTTTTTCTTTTAAGTGAAATATTTGAAAGATTTGAATCTCTACTCTACATCCCCTTTTGACACGTTGGCTGACTTCTGCGCATGCGCACTGGTGTTGTGACATCACTGAGCTTCCATCGCAGCTCTGCTTAGCAACAATGGATCCAACTGTTATTACCAAACTGTTGGAATCTCAAGAAAATGCATATAAGAATGCTATGGAGGTCATGGTGAAACAGCTTAGTGACAGGATAAAATCACTCGAATACACAGTTTCCGACCTGACGACAAGCCTGGAGTTCAGCTAGAGAGAAATTGATGACCTCAAATCAGCTATTAAAATTCATGAGAAGGAAAAGAGTAACGACAAAGAAACAATCGATAATCTATCTCAACAAATAAATTCTGCAAATCAGCAAATAACCACCTTAGAAATATGCATGAATTACCAAGAAGACTATTCCAGAAGAAACAACATCCGATTAAGCGGTGTAGAGGAGAGAGCAATGGGGAGACCTGGGAGCAAACAATGACGATGGTATCAGCCCTGATAGCTGATAAATTACAGCTGGAAGGCATGACGGTGGAAAGGGCTCACAGGTGGACCACTTCATGATGACAAACTTCGCACCATAGTGGCTCGTTTCTCCCACTACTGTGACAGAGAGACAGTCATGGGAAATGCCAAAAAGTTGAAAGGCACCAAGATCTACCTTAATGATGACCTGTGTACCGCATCACAGGCAATAATATCTGCACAGATGCCACAACTAAAAAAGGCTAGATCAGAAGGGAAATTTGCCTACTTTACACATCCGAAGCTCATCGTAAAGGAATGATACAACACCGTGAGTGTGGCTGGTGCTGTGGGTACTGTGGGTGGCGTGTATGAGGAGTTGACCAGGATTGGTGATGTGGGGGTGGGGGGCAAGGGAGTGGGGGGCGGGAGAGTGATATGTCATCACCCACACCCCCCTCCTGCCGTGTCTCCCGCCACGGGAGCTATAAAATGCTTGCTCCCTAAGCCAATAAATGGCCGGAAGAACCTGGTAAGATATGGTAGAAGTAAATGATAGCTTCTAAGTCAGTTATGTAAAAGTAGTATAATTTATTTCTTCACCATGGCTGTAAATAGCTACCTCCCATACTATTCCATTATTGAGATGAACTTATAAGGCTAACAAACAACGACAAAGTACTTCCCAATTATTTATGTATCAATGAGCTTGATAAGATGATATTTAACCCACTTGACCTTGAAAATGAAATAAATTTGTTTTTGAACAATATGAGAAATGCAACCAACACTTTTTCAATTTATATATACTTAAATGAACTGTATTCAAATTTAAATAAATCTAATGCATTTTCGGTTATGTGCATGAACATTAGAAGTCTTGCAAATAATCTTCAAGTATTTGTTGATCAATGTTTAACAGAAAGTAATATATGTGATGTAATGGGTTTTTCGGAGACTAGGCTGGATAATGATATTGAATCATTGTATAATGTAACAGGGTACAATATGTTCACTCAGAACAGAGACAGGAAAGGTGGAGTTGTATGTATGTAGCTAATAAGTATAGCTCGAGTGTTATAAAGGGGTGCAGTATAATGGAACAATCCATTGAATGTGTTAGTGTACAGGTACATAACAGTAAGGAAAATTTGCTTCTTTGCATCTGTATATAGACCACCAAAGGGGGACATGCCTGACTTCCTTGAAGCTTTACTGAAAGTATTTGATTTTGCAGAAAAGAAAAAGTACAAAACTATTTATTTTTCAGTGATTGAAACTTAGATTTGTTTAAAATGAATGATCAAAGAGTATCTGATTTTATAAACTTAATGTATTCACGTGGCTGCTTTCCAATAACTACTAAACCTATGAGAGTAACTGAAAATAGTGCATCTCTAATCGATCATATCTGGACCACAAATCTTGAAGACAACATAAGTAATTACATAGTGTACACCGACATAACAGATCATTTCGCAGTATACTCCAGTTTAAGAAAGAAAAGCATTAATTTGATGCTTATGTAGAAAAAAGACATTACTCTGATGATAACATAGCTAAATTTACTAGAGATATATCACATGAAAAATGACAACATATCTTTGACCTAAATAATGCAAATGAAGCTTTTAATAAATTTCACTGTACATTTAGAGATAAATTTCTTGACTGCTTTCCTCTAAGAAAATCGACTGTAAATAATAAAAACAACAGGATTAAAAAATATTATCAAAGAAAAACACCGATTAGAAAGGCTTGCATCAAAATGGCCTTTGTCTTTTGGAACCAGATATAAAGCTTACAGGAACAAATTAGTAACACTACTCCGAGCTACAAAAAATAGATATTTTCAGGATAAGCTTAAGAAGGAACAAGGAAACAGCAAGTCCACCTGAAATACAATAAACAGCCTAATGGGACGAAAACAAATTAATCATTCAAAGGAAATAAAATTAAAAAACGATAATGACCACACTGCTAATATCTTTAACAATCATTTCTTAACTATAGCACAAGCAACACTGGAACAACAAAATGTTCAACAAAACTCACACCGACAGTTGATAAATAAATAATTTCTTGATAATCCACCAGACTTTTCGTTTTGCTTGTATCCTGTAACAAGTCAGGAAGTCACTAAATATATAAATACCTTAAAACCAAATACAGCATCGGGATATGATGAAATTCCATCAAAACTACTCCAGGTCACTGCCCATTACATTGGTACCCCACTTACCCACATAATCAATCTATGTTTTCAGCAAGGATGTTTTCCAGACAAACTAAAAAGTGCTAAAGTAATACCTATATTTAAGTCAGGCACTGTAGAGGATGAAAATAACTATAGACCTATATCTATCTTACCGTCCTTTAAGTAAAGTGTTTGCAAAAGCGATTGTTCACAGACTTTAAGAATTCCTTAAAAAGTTCAACCTATTATCCGAAAATCAATACGGATTTTGTAATAATAAGACTACTGATAAAGCAATAATGAACTTTACAAGTGATGTTTATCAAAATTTGGAAAATAAAAACTTTGTTGCAGGGGTTTTCCTAGACTTGTCCAAAGCATTTGACTCATTAGACCATGATATACTAATAGAAAAACTAACTTGTGTGGGTATTAGGGGAGCACCATTACAGTTATATAAGAGCTACTTAAAAAATAGAAAACAAGCCGTATATTGTAATGGGATAGCATCTTTGTTGCAAACTATTGAGAGGGGAGTACCACAGGGATCAATAATAGGCCCATTGTTATTTTTAGTTTATATTAATGATATTTCCAATGCCAGTAATAAATTCAAATATATTCTTTATGCAGATGACACCAACCTTCTCTTGCATGATAATAACCTTGCCCACCTGTATTCTGTTTTAAATAGTGAACTAGAAAAAATTAACAACTGGGTCTCTGTTAATAAATTAAAGCTAAATGTTTCCAAAACTGACTACATCTTATTTCAAAATAGATCTGTAGTACAAAATATTGGTCAAGTTAATATGAATGGGTATGAAGTTAAAAGGGTTGCTTGTAAGAAATATTTAGAAGTAATTATTGATGAAAATTTAAGTTGGAAATATCATATTCAATCTGTCTGCTCAAAACTGTCCAAGACGTGTGGAATTTTGTATAAAATTCATCAAAACCTAACAAATGAGGCCTTAAAAAGCATATGCTATTCCCTGTGTTATCCTCATATTATATACTGTTTGTCCATCTGGGGTTGTACTTGGCAGTCAATTGTAAGGGATGTATTTGTAACTCAGAAAAGACTGATCAGAACTATTACATATAGTGAAAAATATGATTCAACTTCCTCTTTATTCAAGGAGCTAAACTTGCTTAAATATAATTACTTGATACAATATTTCTGTCTTATTATTATACATAGTGATGTTAATGATAACAGAAAATTATTTAGATATATTCAACACAACCATGGAACCAGAGGTAACAAAATAAATTTGATATGTCCACAGCCGAGAACAACCTTGTACAAATTTTCTATTCACTGTTTTGGCCCAAAATGTTGGAATGCATTACCAGAAGATTTAAAAACAATAACTGGCACAACTTTATTTAAAAAGAAACTCAAACAGCATTTATTTACTAGGCAAAATCAAGCAGCTGTTGATTAATAATTAATACAGTATTGGTGTATCATTATGTCCAGGTTAAGGTCAGGCTACTGTTTTGCTTTACTACAAGATAAATATGAGAAATGCAACCAACACTTTTTCAATTTATATATACTTAAATGAACTGTATTCAAATTTATAAAAATCTAATGCATTTTCGGTTATGTGCATGAACATTAGAAGTCTTGCAAATAATCTTCAAGTATTTGTTGATCAATGCTTAACAGAAAGTAATATATGTGATGTATTGGGTTTTTCGGAGACTAGGCTGGATAATGATATTGAATCATTGTATAATGTAACAGGGTACAATATGTTCACTCAGAACAGAGACAGGAAAGGTGGAGGGTATGTATGTATGTAGCTAATAAGGATAGCTCGAGTGTTATAAAGGGGTGCAGTATGATGGAACAATCCATTGAATGTGTTGGTGTACAGGTACATAACGGTAAGGAAAATTTGCTTCTTTGCATCTGTATATAGACCACCAAAGGGGAACATGCCTGAATTCCTTGAAGCTTTACTGAAAGTATTTGATTTTGGAGCAAGAGAAAAAGTACAAAACTATTTATTTATTCGGTGATTGGAACTTAGATTTGTTTAAAATAAATGATCAAAGAGTATCTGATTTTATAAACTTAATGTATTCACGTGGCTGCTTTCCAATAACTACTAAACCTATGAGAGTAACTGAAAATAGTACATCTCTAATCGATCATATCTGGACCACAAATCTTGAAGACAACATAAGTAATTACATAGTGTACACCGACCATAACAGATCATTTCGCAGTATACTCCCAGTTTAAGAAAGAAAAGCATAAATTTGATGCATATGTAGAAAAAAGACATTACTCTAATGATAACATAGCTAAATTTACTAGAGATATATCACGTGAAAAATGACAACATATCATTGACCTAAATAATGCAAATGAAGCTTTTAATAAATTTCACAGTTCATTTAAAGATAAATTTCTAGACTGCTTTCCTCTAAGAAAATCGACTGTAAATAATAAAAACAACAGATGCCCACACATAACTGCGGATTAAAAATAGCATCAAAGAAAAACACCGATTAGAAAGGCTTGCATCAAAATGGCCTTTGTCTTTTGGAACCAGATATAAAGCTTACAGGAACAAATTAGTAACACTACTCCGAGCTGCAAAAAATAGATATTTTCAGGATAAGCTTAAGAAGGAACAAGGAAACAGCAAGTCCACCTGAAATACAATAAACAGCCTAATGGGACGAAAACAAATTAATCATTCAAAGGAAATCAAATTAAAGAACGATAATGACCACACTGCTAATATCTTTAACAATCATTTCTTAACTATAGCACAACCAACACAGGAACAACAAAATGTGTCAACAAAACTCACACCGACAGTTTCTTAATAATCCACCAGACTTTTCGTTTTACTTGTATCCTGTAACAAGGGAGGAAGTCACTAAATACATAAAAACCTTAAAACCAAATACAGCATCGGGATATGATGAAATTCCATCAAAACTACTCCAGGTCACTGCCCATTACATTGGTACCCCACTTACCCACATAATCAATCTATGTTTTCAGCAAGGATATTTTCCAGAGAAACTAAAAAGTGCTAAAGTAATACCTATTTTAAGTCAGGCACTGTAGATGATGAAAATAACTATAGACCTATATCTATCTTACCGTCTTTAAGTAAAGTGTTTGAAAAAGCGATTGTTCACAGACTTAAAGAATTCCTTGAAAAGTTCAACCTATTATCCGAAAATCAATACGGATTCCGTAATAATAAGACCACTGAAAAAGCAATAATGAACTTTACAAGTGATGTTTATCAAAATTTGGAAAATAAAAACTTTGTTGCAGGGATTTTCCTAGACTTGTCCAAAGCATTTGACTCATTAGACCATGATATACTAATAGAAAAACTAAATTGTGTGGGTATTAGGGGAACACCATTACAGTTATTTAAGAGCTACTTGAAAAATAGAAAACAAGCCGTATATTGTAATGGGAAAGCATCTTTGTTGCAAACTATTGAGAGGGGAGTACCACAGGGATCAATACTGGGCCCATTGTTATTTTTAGTTTATATAAATGATATTTCCATTGCCAGTAATAAATTCAAATATATTCTTTATGCCGATAACACCAACCTTCTCTTGCATGATAATAACCTTGAACACCTGCATTCTGTTTTAAATAGTGAACTAGAAAAAATTAACAACTGGGTCTCTGTTAATAAATTAAAGCTAAATGTTTCCAAAACTGACTATATCTTATTTCAAAATAGATCTGTAGTACACAATATTGGTCAAGTTAATATGAATGGGTATGAAGTTAAAAGAGATGCTTGTAAGAAATTTTTGGGAGTAATTATTGATGAAAATTTAAGTTGGAAATATCACATTCAATCTGTCTGCTCAAAACTGTCCAAGACGTGTGGAATTTTGTATAAAATTCGCCATAACCTAGCAAATGAGGCCTTAAAAAGCATATACTATTCACTGTGTTATCCTCATATTATATACTGTTTGTCCATCTGGGGTTGTACTTGGCCGTCAATTGTAAGGGATGTATTTGTAACTCAGAAAAGACTGATCAGAACTATTACATATAGTGGAAAATATGATTCAACTTCCTCTTTATTCAAGGAGCTAAACTTGCTTAAATATAATTACTTGATACAATATTTCTGTCTTATTATTATACATAGTGATGTTAATGATAACAGAAAATTATTTAGATATATTCAACACAACCATGGAACCAGAGGTAACAAAATAAATTTGATATGTCCACAGCCGAGAACAACCTTGTACAAATTTTCTATTCACTGTTTTGGCCCAAAATGTTGGAATGCATTACCAGAAGATTTAAAAACAATAACTGGCACAACTTTATTTAAAAAGAAACTCAAACAGCATTTATTTACTAGGCAAAATCAAGCAGCTGTTGATTAATAATTAATACAGTATTGGTGTATCATTATGTCCAGGTTAAGGTCAGGCTACTGTTTTGTTTTACTACAAGATAAGTATGAGATTGCTATATTGGAGCTTTTGTTAACTATTGCCGTCATACTTTAATTTATGTGAAATGTATATTAAACTGCCTGCCAAGGAGCTCTTGCTCAGCAGGCTAGTGCCTCTGAATATAATGTACATATTTATTCCTGTATGTATACTAAATATTTGGCAATAAAATCTATGACTATGACTAGATCTAGACACGGCGAAATTCACTGGAGGTCATAAATCATGTATGCTAAAAAGGTTGCAAAAGTTATGGTTACAAAGTCACTTTTTGCCTTTATTAAATTAATTTCTTTAAATAATGCAGAGAGAGAGAGAGAGAGAGAGAGAGAGAGAGAGAGAGAGAGAGAGAGAGAGAGAGAGAGAGAGAGAGAGAGAGAGAGAGAGAGAGAGAGAGGAGAGAGAGAGAGAGTCATTTCAAATCAAATAAAAAACTCTATTTCCAATATGCATTGGTTATTCACATAAAATTATTATATATACAACGTATAAAATACATGCAGAATTATTCAATACTAAAGGCCAGTTCTGGGGCCAAGCACATCAGCAACATTTAAAGAACTAACCAACATTAAAACCTCAAAAGATAAAACAATTAAGCAATTTTAAAATCATCACAACCTGATTAAAATTTACAGCAAACGTTTTAAAACCAAATACGAAACATACATAGCATAAAAATACATAAAAGAAAATAAAAATGATGAATGGATTCTTTAAAATGCAACAAAATAAATTTACATAAATAAATATAATCAAATCTTTAAAACTAGCACAATCAAATTCGTGGTATTAAAACTGAACATAATAAAGCCATAAAATTCAACCAATAACATAAAAACATAAAATTACAAAAGTACATGGTTCAGAAATAAAATGAATCATCAACACCTTATTAAATCTAAGGTAGGATGGACGTTTAAATTAATGTACGCTAGTCTAAAGCATATCTTTAATTTATTTAAGAGATAAGTTTTTAGTTTTTTCTTAAATATATGTAACGAAGGCGATTTCTTTATGTTTTCTGGAATACTATTATATATTGTTGGTGCTTTGACTAATATATTTCTAGCTCCCATATCAGTTTTAGTCCTCTGAATAAAATGATTATTTGATTGACGTGTATTTCTAGTTATCGTGTTCCCCACCGTTGGTAAAACGAACAGCCATTCAGGCAATAAATTGTTACAAATTTTATATGCAAAAACATATATCAAAAGTAATTCTGCAATTCATGTTCAGCCATTTAAGTTCGCAAAGAATAGGTGTTACGTGATCATATTTTCTACCTCCACCGAAAGCTACTTTGGCGGCAACATTTTCTAATTTCTGTACTCTTTCCACTTGTTGTTTGGTTGTTACACCCCAGACTTTTAAACAATAATTAATGATGCTCAAAACCAACGACTGTGCAACTGTTACACGTGTTGTTTTATCAGAGCTATCCTTGATCCTGTTTAAAAACATTAGTATACCACTAATTTTATTTGATATATGATTAATATGAACATCAAATAGCATATATTGATCCATAAAAACTCCTAGAATTTTTACTGATTTCGATGGTATGATAGCAGTGTTACCAAAATTTATTTCGGTGTTAGGTGGTATAAGTGAGACAAGTTGTCTTGACCCAACAAACATGCATTGCATTTTGTTTTCGTTTACATTTAGTCCATTCATCTGAAAATATGTTTTTGCTTCCTTAAGGGCTAATTGTGCTATGTTTATTAAATCGTTTAGTTCACTTACTTTGCCCGATATTATAATCTGCGAGTCATCGGCATATTGCACCAAAAAGTAATTTCTTAAAATCTCATGCATGTCATTAATATATATTAGAAATAAAATCGGACCTAAAATTGAACCTAGGGTCACACCATATTTTACTGCTCTTGGAGATGAAACAACAGGACCTAACCTAACAGACTGAACTCTATTGCTTAAATAACTCTCAAACCATCGCCTATCTATCTTTAGCTGGTAACATTTTTCTAAGAGAAAATTATAAGAAACACTGTCAAATGCTTTAGATAGATCTAACAGTAAAATTAAAGGTATCTTTTGTTTTTCAATATTATCATAAATATGTTGATTTACTTTTAGTAGTGCCGTTTCAGTTAACTAGTTTGGTCGAAAACCAAGTTGGCTATCCGTTAATAATCATTTACTTTCGAGACACATTACTAGCTGCATTGCAATTACCTTTTCTAAGATTTTCGAGATAATGGGGAGCAAAGAAATAGGACAGTAATTACTTACGTCTTTCGCATCACCAGCTTTAAAAAATGGCACTACGTATGGATGCTTCCATAGCTCAGGATATATAAAGGTAACGATTGAGGTATTAATAATAACAATTATATAAAATATTAAGACTGGGAGGGAATCTTTCAAGTATTTTAAAGTAATACCGTCTGATCCAATAGAATTTGAGAGAGAAATAGGGTCAAATAAGTAATTATGAATAAGAAATAATAAAAGAAAAAGAGAGAGAAAAAAATGAGAGATAGAAAGGCTCGGGTCAAATAACTACTTATGAATAACTAATAATTCATAGAGAGAGAGAGAGAGAGAGAGAGAGAGAGAGAGAGAGAGAGAGAGAGAGAGAGAGAGAGAGAGAGAGAGAGAGAGAGAGAGAGAGAGAGAGAGAGAG
>JAXCGZ010008300.1:17500-22500 GCA_037179515.1 Halocaridina rubra
TATTATTATTAATATCATTATTTTTTATTATTATTATTATTATTATTATTATTATTATTATTATTATTATTATTATTATTATTATTATTATTATTATTATTATTATTATTTTTATTATTATTATTATTATTATTGTAGCGGTTATTGTTGTTGAGGTTAAAAAGAAAGCAAATGAAAACTATCGAACCAGCTGTGACCCTTTCCAATAGACACTGGAGTCTCTTGTTCCAATATTCTTTTCCATGTTGGCACTGGTACTGTGATATGTTCTCTCTCTCTCTCTCCTCTCTCTCTCTCTCTCTCTCTCTCTCTCTCTCTCCTCTCTCTCTCTCTCTCTCTCTCTCTCTCTCTCTCTCTCTCTCTCTCTCTCTCTCTCTCTCTCTCTCTCTCTCTCTCTCTCTCTCTCTCTCTCTCTACACCTTGACCAGCATAGTTTGCAAAGTTATGGAGAAACTACTAAGGAAACATATCTCTCTTCACTTGGAATCCTTCAACTTTTTGTCAGTGAGGCAACATGGCTTCAGAGAAGGTAGATCAACAATAACAAACTTATTAGAATTTTATGATGAGGTAAGCCAAATCTTACAGGAAAGAGAGGGCTGGGCAGATTGCATATTCCTAGACTTCCAGAAAGCGTTTGACACTGTTCCACATGGGAGACTTATTAGGAAGCTGCAATCAATGGCTGGAATAGGTGGAAATGTTTTGGAATGGATAAAAACTTACTTAGAAGGAAGGGAACAGAGGGTTAGAGTAAGACACTCAGTGTCTGAATGGAGAAGAGTTAGTAGTGGAGTTCCACAGGGTTCAGTTTTAGGGCCACTTTTGTTCCTTGTATATGTAAATGACCTACCAGAGTCTGTAAATTCATTCATGAATATGTTTGCAGATGATGCAAATATTGTGAAGAAAGTAAAAAACGAGAACAATGGTAGAGAACTTCAGGAGGATCTAAATAATCTGCATGAGTGGTCAGAAAAGTGGATAATGAAATTCAATACTTCAAAATGTAAGGTAATGAGAATGGGTACAAGTGCAAGAAGGCCCAAGCTTGACTACTCGGTGGCTGGAGTACAACTTCAAGAGACAGACAATGAGAGAGATCTAGGAGTAAACATACTGGCAGATTTGTCTCCAGAAATACATATAAATGGCATAGTAAGGGCAGCATATGCATTCTTATCAAATGTAAGGGTAGCCTTCAGGCACATGGACAAGGAAATGTTCAGAAATATTTATGTAACCTATGTGAGGCCAAAACTCGAATATGCAGCCCCCTTTTGGAATCCGCACTTGAAAAAGCACATAGCTAAGCTTGAAAAAGTTCAAAGACATGCCACGAAACTGGTGCCAGAAATACGCAATCTCAGTTATGATGAGAGGCTGAGGGAATTAGACTTACCATCACTCGAAGCTAGAAGAGTGAGGGGGGATATGGTCACAGTCTTTAAATTCCTTCATGGTTATGATAGAGTGGATAGGGATCGATATTTTGATATGGCTGGCTCTAGAACTAGAGGTCATAGTTTGAAGCTTCGTAAGAAAACTTCTTCGCAGGATGTAAGGAAATACTTTTTCAGTGTAAGAGTAGTTGATAATTGGAATTGGCTAAGCGAGGAGGTAGTTAATGCTATATCAATCCATAGTTTTAAGGACAGGTATGATAAGTATCACTAAGTATAAAATGGAACCGATCAGGAGACGGGAAGATACGAGCTTTGGGCTCTTTCCCGTAAACACAATTAGGTAATCACAATTAGGTAATCACACACACATATTCAGTACACAAGTATTCAGTATCTCTTAAACTTTTCCTTGTGTTTTTGAGTGACTAAGACTATAGTGCAAAAATTATACATAATTTCCCTAAATAAGAAATCCTGCAGAGTGTTGTGAGTAAAAAACCTATATTTGTTGTGTGACGAGAATTTCCAAAATATTAAAGGAAAATATTGAGAACATTTTCATGAGGGGAAAGAGAAGAAGCTGTCCTGTTCTGCCTTGAAGGAAATTTAGAAGAGTTGCCAGAGGTGAAGCCATCATATCACATTACCTAATTTTTTGTGTAAATTAAGGAGAGCTATTAAGGCGTTCACCTTATCCTGTGGTTCCATACATTGTTAAAATCAGTATCCTTCCCATTTATATTAATTTGATAGCTAGTTTGTTACACAAAATAATTGAATAATCAAATAAATACCAAAAATACACCTGTCAACAGTACTGAGTTAAGTTGCCAAGTAGCACAGCTGTCTTAATTTCTTCATTTTTTTTCTTTTAGCTTTCTCTTATACTATTTTTTTTTATTTTGTATATATATTGAGTTAAATGTAAAGTCTGATCCTGTGATAACATATCTTGGTTAGCAAGTGAGTTTATCAGTTAAGAAGAATATATAGCAGAAACAGGTGGGTGTATCCTCAGACACAAATGCGAATTTTCCTTCAGGTTTGACTTTTGTTTTTGTTGCATTTTTTTTCTTTTCCTTTTTATCCTTAAATTACCATAGTCAAATTTTTAAGTT
The DNA here is from genome assembly GCA_037179515.1 of Halocaridina rubra. Lineage (NCBI taxonomy): Eukaryota > Metazoa > Arthropoda > Malacostraca > Decapoda > Atyidae > Halocaridina > Halocaridina rubra. Next base: position 20,025 of record JAXCGZ010008300.1, read on the forward strand.
AAGATGTGTGTTACCAGAAAAGAGATAAATTGAGTCACTAAATAGCATTCATATGAAGATATAAAAATTATGTGTGAAGCTTAAATAAAAGTTTTTCTCTCTTTTTTTTCTCTATCTCTTATTCTTTCTATATTCTGTGAGAGGGAGAGCATAAGGCCATCTCTGTCCCAAACCTCTCCCACCCATGGGTTGGGAGGAGGGGTAGCTTTTAGGAGACTAAAACAGAAAATCAAGGATTTAGAGGCCATGGTTATAAGAATTGATGATACAGTTCGGAATATGGATAGAGAAATGAAAGAGAATGAAACACTAAGAGAGGAAATAAGATTTTTGGAGGAAGCAAATAAAGCACAAGGGCAGGAGAGAAAGGAACTAGAAAAACGAATAAACAAGCTGGAAGGGGAAAATAGTGAACTAGAAACCAGGATTTCTAAACATGAAGATAAAAGGAAACAGCTGAATGACAACCTAAATGACTTAGATGTTAGATCACTGCTCTCTTCTGAGAGAGACGAGATTGCAACTTTTAATGTCCAAATTAAGGAAAACATTGAACAGTTTAGAAAAGAGTTCCAGGAGCTGAATATGGAACATGGTGCCATGAAAACTTCCTTTGCTGATGCACTAAAGGGGAATGTGGCAGTAAAAGAGGCTGTAAAGGTGGTGGCACTGGAAAACATACAGACAGTTGACTATAAAGAGACAGTAATCGAAAAAATGAAAGACGTTGTGATGGAAAGGGCAAACCCACTGATCAAACAGGCACTTGATAAAGAGAAGACAGTGGTAATCTCAGGCATAAGCGAATCCCAGGAGCCAACATGACAGGGGAGACTTGAAGAAAATAAAGCTAGGGTTGTAGGCCTGATAAAAAAGCTTGGAGTAGTTTGTGGTCCTGAGGATATTGTAAACATTCACCAACTAGGCAAATATTCGAGGGAAGGAAACCCGAAACCAACAAAAGTAACCTTTGATAGATGGGAAACATGTAGGGAAATATTGTTGAGAAAAAAAAGTCTAAAAGACATTCAAGAATTCAAAGAAGTGTTTATTAGACGATACAGAACACAGGAAGAAATGGGAAAGATCAAAAACTTGTTGCAAGAGGCAAGAAGATTAAATGATGAAAGAAATGAAGAAGAGAAGAAAAGTTTTCATTTCAGAGTTCTTCCAGAGAAAGGGGAGATAAAGAAGATAATGACAGAAGATCAGGGGATGGGGCCTCATTAAGATTGTTATACACAAATGCTGATGGATTAGCTGGTAAGGCAGTAGAATTAAAAGATAGGATTCACAACAGTAAGGCAGATATAGTAGCAATTACAGAGACTAAGTTGAGTGAGGACATAAACAGTGTCACAGTTTTTCCTAAGGGCTTCTGAATATTAAGGGTTGAAAAATCTGAGAGGACTGGTGGAGGGATAGCACTGCTCATAAGCGAAAGGATTCAAGTTGAAGAAATAAACTTGGCTATAGAAAGTGAGTTCAAGGAATTTCTTGTTGCTCGCATAAATACTGGGTCAGAGAGCATTATAATAACTGTTGTATATAACCCACCAAGGAACCAGAATAGGTTAGAAGTTTATGAGGAAAGTCAAATAGGTACTATTGAATTCATAAACTCAGTTGTTAACATGGCATGGGAGAGAAAATGTAGGATTTTGATTATGGGAGATTTTAATCATAAAGAGATAGATTGGATAAATCTTGACCATCACAGTGGTGAGGACTCATTCGGGGCAAGATTCCTAGATTGCGTACAAGGGAATTTCCAACACTAACATGTAATGGAACCAACGAGGGCCAGGAGTGGGGATGAGCCATCACTACTTGATCTAGTATTCACAGATAATGTGTTGGATATTGAAAAAATTGAGTATGAACCACCAATTGGAAAGAGTGACCATTGTGTGTTGTTGATGGAGTATATCATTGAAGATATTCTGCCTGAAAGTAGAGGCACTGAGGTCACGAGGAGGAACTATCCGTAAGGAGATTACCTCAAAATGAATGACCTTTTTTGCAGTTATAGACAGGAGAACCTTATTTTACAACAAATCTGTACAAGAAATGTATGACATCTTTTGTGAGAAATATGGGAAGATAGTAGTTTGCTGTATACCTGTCACCAAAGTAGGTGTAATTCATGCCAGAGAGAAATGGTTCGATAATGAGTGTAAAAGAGCTAAGGAGTGGAGAGACAAATGCTGGAAAAGGTATAGGAGGAGAAAAAACAGAAATGCCTGGCAAACCTACAAATGAGCAAGAAATGACTACCTAATTAAAAGGAGAGAGGCAGAGAGAGACTATGAGAGGGACATCACCAGGAAGGCTAAAGAAAATCCCTAGCTTTTCCACAGCTTTATCAGATGAAAACTGAAGGTAAAAGAACAGGTTTTGAGGCTAAAGAGAGAGAATGGAAGCATCACTGAGACGGATGAAGAGATCTGCAAAGAATTGAACAGGGAGTTTCAGT
>JAXCGZ010008300.1:27500-43000 GCA_037179515.1 Halocaridina rubra
TGAAGGATTCCAAGTGAAGAGAGATATGTTTCCTTAGTAGTTTCTCCATAACTTTGCAAACTATGCTGGTCAAGGAAACTGGTCTATAGTTCAGAGCCGTATCCCTCCTTCCCTTTTTGAAGATAGGTATCACATTTGCTTGTTTCCAGCATCTTGGAATCTCCCCCGACTCCAGTGACTCCTTAAATATGATACTTAGTGATACTGATATTGTGTTTGCGCATTTTTTAAGCACATGAGGGGATATGTCATCAGGACCTGTAGCTTTATGAACATCTAAATCCATCAGCGCTTTGCATACCTCTGTAGCTGTAAGGTTGATGTTTTCTAATGCCGGCCCTTGAGCTTCTATCACTGCAATCTGAGGGGGTGGGGTATTTTCTACTGTAAATACTGACTGAAACTCCTTGTTCAATTCTTTGCAGATCTCTTCATCCGTCTCAGTGATGCTTCCATCCGCTTTCTTTAGCCTTAAAACCTGTTCTTTTACCTTCAGTTTTCCTCTGATAAAGCTGTGGAAAAGCTTGGGATTTTCTTTAGCCTTCCTGGTGATGTCCCTCTCATAATCTCTCTCTGCCTCTCTCCTTTTACTTAGGTAGTCATTTCTTGCTCTTTTGTAGGTTTGCCAGGCATTTCTGTTTTTTCTCCTCCTATACCTTTTCCAGCATTTGTCTCTCCACTCCTTAGCTCTTTTGTGTGTGTGTGTGTGTGTGTGTGTGTGTGTGTGTGTGTGTGTGTGTGTGTGTGTGTGTGTGTGTGTGTGTGTGTGTGTGTGTGTGTATGTGTGTGTGTGTATGTGTGTAAGAGAGAGAGAGAGTGTGATTGCCTAAATGTGTTTACGGGAAAGAGTCCAAAGCTCGTATCTTCCCGTCTCTTGATCGGTTCCATTTTTTACTTACTGATACTTATCATACCTGTCCTTAAAACTATTGATTGAGATAGCATTAACTACCTCCTCGCTTAGCGAATTCCAATTATCAACTACTCTTACTATGAAAAAGTATTTCCTTACATCCTGCGAAGAAGTTTTCTTACGAAGCTTCAAACTATTACCTCTAGTTTTAGAGCCTGCCATATCAAAATATCGATCCCTATCCACTCTATCATAACCATGAAGGAATTTAAAGACTGTCACCATATCCCCACCTCAATCTTCTAGCTTCGAGTGATGGTAAGTCTAATTCCCTCAGCCTCTCATCATAACTGAGATTACGTATTTCTGGCACCAGTTTCGAAGCATGTCTTTGAACTTTTTCAAGCTTAGCTATGTGCTTTTTCAAGTGCGGATTCCAAAAGGGGGCTGCATATTCGAGTTTTGGCCTCACATAGGTTACATAAATATTTCTGAACATTTCCTTGTGCATGTGCCTGAAGGCTACCCTTACATTTGATAAGAATGCATATGCTGCCCTTACTATGCCATTTATAGGTATTTCTGGAGACAAATCTGCTAGAATGTGAACTCCTAGATCTCTCTCATTTTCTGTCTCTTGAAGTTGTACTCCAGCCACGGAGTAGTCAAGCTTGGGCCTTCTTGCACTTGTACCCATTCTCATTACCTTACATTTTGAAATATTGAATTTCATTAGCCACTTTTCTGATCACTCCTGCAGACTATTTAGATCTTACTGAAGTTCTCTACCATTGTTCTCGTTTCCTACTTTCTTCACAATCTTTGCATCATCTGCAAACATATCCATGAATGAATTTACAGACTCTGGTAGGTCATTTACATATACAAGGAAAAGAAGTGGCCCTAAAATTGAACCCTGTGGTACTCCACTACTAACTCTTCTAATTTCAGACACTGAGTGTCTTACTCTAACCCTCTGTTCCATTCCTTCTAAGTAAGTTTTTATCCATTTCAAGACATTTCCACCTATTCTAGCTATTGCTTGCAGCTTCCTAATAAGTCTCCCTTGTGGAACAGTGTCAAACGTTTTCTGGAAGTCTAGGAATATGCAATCTGCCCAGCCCTCTCTTTCCTGTAAGATTCGGCTTACCTCATCATAAAATTCTAATAAGTTTGTTATTGTTGATCTACCTTCTCTGAAGCCATGTTGCCTCACTGACAAAATGTTGAAGGATTCCAAGTGAAGAGAGCTATATTTCCTAAGTAGTTTCTCCATAACTTTTGTAAACTATGCTTGTCAAGGAAACTGGCCTATAATTCAGAGCTGTATCCCTCCTTCCCTTTTTGAAGATAGGTATCATGTTTGCTTTTTATCCAGCATTTTGGAATCTCCCCTGACTCCAGTGACTTTTTAAATATGATACTTAGTGCCACTGATATTGAGTTTGCACATTCTTAAGTACATGAAGGGATATGTCATCAGGACCTGTAGCTTTATGAACATCTAACTCCATCAGCGCTTTACATACCTCTGTGGCTGTAAGGTTGATGTTCTCTAATTCCGGCCCTTGAGCTTTTATCTCTGCAATCTGAGTTGGTGGGGTATTTTCTACTGTAAATACTGACTGAAACTCCTTGTTCAATTCTTTGCAGATCTCTTCATCCGTCTCAGTGATGCTTCCATACTCACTCTTAAGCCTTAAAACCTGTTCTTTTACCTTCAGTTTTCCTCTGACAATGCTGTGGAAAAGCTTGGGATTTTCTTTAGCCTTCCTGGTGATGTCCCTCTCATAGTCTCTCTCCGCGTCTCTTCTTTTACTTAGGTAGTCATTTCTTGCTCTTTTGTAGGTTTGCCAGCCATTTATGTTTTTTCTCCTCCTATTCCTTTTCCAGCATTTGTCTCTCCACTCCTTAGCTCTTTTACACTCATTATCGAACCATTTCTCTCATATTTCTCACAAAAGATGTCATACAATTCTTGTACAGATTTGTTGTAAAATAAGGTTCTCCAGTCAGTAACTGCAAAATGCTCATTCAGTTTGATGTAATCTCCTTTCGGATAGTTCCTCCTCATGTCCTCAGTGCCTCTACTCTCAGGCAGCATACCTTCAGTGATATATTCCATCAACAACAGACAGTGGTCACTCTTTCCAATTGGTGGTTCATACTCAATTTTTTCAATATCCAACACATTATCTGTGAATACTAGGTCAAGTAGTGATGGCTCATCCCCACCCCTGGCCCTTGTTGGTTCCATTACTTGTTGGTGTAGGAAATTCCCTTGTACGCAATCTAGGAATCTTGCCCCGAATGAGTCCTCACCACTGTGTGGGTCAAGATTTATCCAATCTATCTCTTTATGATTAAAATCTCCCATAATCAAAATCCTACATTTCCTCTCCCATGCCAGGTTAACAACTGAGTTTATGACTTCAATAGTACCTATATGACTTTCCTCATAAACTTCTAGCCTATTCTGGTTCCTTGGTGGGTTATATACAACAGTTATTATAATGCTCTCTGACCCAGTATTTATGCGAGCAACAAGAAATTCCTTGAACTCACTTTCTATAGCCAAGTTTATTTCTTCAACTTGAATCCTTTCGCTTATGAGCAGTGCTATCCCTCCACCAGTCCTCTCATATTTTTCAACCCTTAATATTCAGAAGCCCTTAGGAAAAACTGTGACACTGTTTATGTCCTCACTCAACTTAGTCTCTGTAATTGCTACTATATATGCCTTACTATTGTGAATCCTATCCCTTAATTCTACTGCCTTACCAGCTAATCCATCAGCATTTGTGTATAACAATCTTAATGAGGCCCCATCCCCTGATCTTCTGTCATTATCTTCTTTATCTTCCCTTTGTCTGGAAGAACTCTAAAATGAAAATTTTTCATCTCTTCTTCATTTCTTTCCTCATTTAACCTTCTTGCCTCTTGCATCGAGGTTTTGATCTTTCCCATCTCTTCCTGTGTTCTGTATCGTCAAATGAACAATTCTTTGAATTCTTGAATGTCTTTTAGACTTTTTTTTCTCAACAATATATCCCTACATGTTTCCCCTCTCTCAAAGGTGACTTTTGTTGGTCTCGGTTTCCTTCCCTCGAATATTTGCCTAGTTGGTGAATGTTTACAATATCCTCTGGACCACAAACTACCCCAAGCTTACTTATCAGGTCTACAACCCTAGCTTTATTTTTTTCAAGACTCTCCTGCCATGTTGGCTCCTGGGATTCGCTTATGCCTGAGATTACTACTGTTTTCTCTTTATCAAGTGCCTATTTAATCAGTGGATTTGCCCTTTCCATTACAACGTCTTTCATTTTTTTGACTATTGTCTCTTTATAGTCAACTGATTGTATGTTTTTCAGTGCCACCAATTTTACAGCCTCTTTTACTGCCACATTCCCCTTTAGTGCATCAGCAAAGGAAGTTGTCATGGCATCATGTTCCATATTCAACTCCTGGAACTCTTTTCTAAAGTGCTCAATGTTTTCCTTAATTTGGACATTCCAAACTGCAATCTCGTCTCTCTCAGAAGAGAGCAGTGAACTAACATCTAATTCATTTAGGTTGTCATTCAGCTGTTTGTTTTTATCTTCTTGTTTAGAAATTCTGGTTTGTAGTTCACTATTTTCCCCTTCCAGCTTCTTTATTCGTTTTTCTAGTTCCTTTCTCTCCTGCCCTTGTGCTTTATTTGCTTCCTCCAAAAGTCTTATTTCCTCTCTTAGTGTTTCATTCTCTTTCATTTCTCTATCCATATTCCGAATTGTATCATCAATTCTTATAACCATTTTCTCTAAATCCTTGATTTTCTGTTTTAGTCTCCTTATAGCTACCCCTCCTCCCAACCCATGGGTGGGAGAGGTTTGGGACAAAGATGGCCTCATTCTTAAGTTTTCCCTCTCACAGAATATAGAAAGAAGAAGAGAAAGAGAAAAAAAAGAGAGAAGAACTTTTATTTAAGCTTCACACAGAATTTTTATATCTTCATATGAGTGCTATTTAGTGACTCAATTTATCTCTTTTCTGGTAACACACATCTTAACTTAAAAATTTTACTATGGTAATTTGAGGATAAAAAGAAAAAAAATGCTAACAAAAACAAAAGCAAAAGTCAACTTGCAGGAAAATTTGAATTTGTATCTGAGGAGACACCCACCTGTTTCTGCTATATATTATTCTTTAACTGATAAACTCACTTGCTAACAAAGATATGTTATCACAGGATCAGACTTTACATTTAACTCAATATATATACAAAATAAAAAATAATAAAAGAGAGAGCTAAAAGAAAACAAAATTGAAGAAAATAAGACAGCTGTGCTAATAGGCAACTTAACTCAGTACTGTTGACAGGTGTATTTTTGGTATTTATTTAATTATTCAATTATTTCGTGTATCAAACTAACTAACAAGTTAATATAAATGGGAAGGATACTGATTTTAACAATATATGGAACCACAGGATCAGGTAAACGGCTTAAGAGCTCTCCTCAATTTACACAAAAAAATAGGTAATGTGATATGATGGCTTCACCTCTGGCAACTCTTCTAAATTTCCTTCAAGGCAGAACAGGACAGCTTCTTCTCTTTCCCCTCACGAAAATGTTCTCAATTTTTTCCTTTAATATTTTGGACAGTCTCGTCATACAACAAATATAATTTTTTACTCACAATACTCTGCAGGATTTCTTTGCGTGTGTGTGTTTGCATGTATATGTCTATTTGTTTATGTGTATACACATAAATGCATATATATATATATATATATATATATATATATATATATATATATATATATATATATATATATATATATATATATATATATATATATATATATATATATATATATATATATATATATATATATATATATATATATATATATATATATATATATATATATATATATATATATATATATATATATTTATATATATATATATATATATATATATATATATATATATCATATATATATATATATATATATATATATATATATATATATATATATATATATATATATATATATATATATATATATATATATATATATATATATATATATATATATATATATATATATATATATATATATATATATATATATATATATATATATATATATATATATATATATATATATATATATATATATATATATATATATATATATATATATATATATATATGTTGCTCTTCAACTGGGATATTCGATGGATGGTGTTTCTTCAAGACCTTTATATAGTTTGCAGTTTTCTTCGATGCCTTTCATGGATACTAAATATCAGGAGATTCCTTTCCGTCCATTCACACATATATATATATATATATATATATATATATATATATATATATATATATATATATATATATATATATATATATATATATATATATATATATATATATATATATATATATATATATATATATATATATATATATATATATATATATATATATATATATATATATATATATATATATATATATATATATATATATATATATATATATATATATATATATATATATATATATATATATATATATATATATATATATATATATATATATATATATATATATATATATATATATATATATATATATATATATATAGAGAGAGAGAGAGAGAGAGAGAGAGAGAGAGAGAGAGAGAGAGAGAGAGAGAGAGAGATTATTTTATTATTTTATTAATTTATTGCGCCAAGGCGTCAGACATTACATGAGTTCATACAAATAATGCTTCAAATGGATATAAAACCAAGAATTGAACATGGTTTACAGGGAGGTGTACATATTGATAAAATATTGCTGCATACTAACACACAACTCACAGAATGGCAGCACAGAGTACATTATATGCAAAAGTAATGCTCAGAGAAACGCAGAATGCACAAACAGAATTATATAGCAGCATACAGAAAATATATGTATAATTCAATATAATTAATGGCCACCAAAGTGAGGAAAACGAGCAAGAATAACATCAAGGTTGTCATCATTAAGTAAAAATGAGCAGATCTGTATTAAGTTCTGACCTCGTGGTAAAACATCTCTCACTGCGGGGCACTGAAGACAATAGTGGTCAAGAGTGTTAGCATTAGTTCGGTCGCATAATGTACAGGAGGTGTACTGTGGCATATCTAGAGTCTGGGAGACCTGCCATAAAGGCCGATACCCCATTCTGAGCCGAGCACTAACTACATTGTTTTTCCGCACCATTAACCCACGTCTGCGATACTTGTAGCGACTGTGAAGGAAGTGATCATGGTGCTGTATGGACACACTGTTGGCCCTCTCCGTGTCCCTGCGCTGGGCCGTCATGGCAAACCCAGCTGAGTAGATGATGTTACGTAGGCATCGGAGGGAGGGCTCAGCGTCCACAGCATGCCCATCCAGCATACAGGCCGCCTTGGCAAGACGATCCGCTGTGTCGTTGCCAGTCAGCCCAATGTGGGATGGAGTCCACACAAATGACACAACAAGAGAAGCATCCCGAGCGGCTGCGAGGCGACATAGTATATCTCCCACAGCACGGCCACAGATAGGTCTTGGCGAGGATAGGGCTTGTAGGGCCGATTGGGAGTCACAAATTATTACCCCATTCACTCGTCGTCGAACAAGGAGAGTCACGGCATCCAAGATGGCATTCAGTTCACAGTAGGTGGAGCTCGACGAGGTGGGTAGTCTACGGCCAATCCATGAATCAGCCGGCACAGGCGGCTCCATGGTGGGGGAAAACACAGCACATGCCGCCCTCCCATCTGCTTGCACAGAACCATCAACATAGACGTGGTGTGCTGCAGGGACAGACGTGGATACATCAGCGATAGTCTCCAGAGCTAACTGTCTCTGCAAGGGGGGATAGACATCCTTCGAGGTCGGTGTATATGTGACAGCGGGGAGGGGGACACGCCAGGGTGGTAAATCTGGGACAGCCGCCTGCACTGACAGGTCGATGTCAAGGCCACGGAGAATGTCACTCACCACCCTGATAAGGTTATGACCTCCTGCTCGAAGTGGGAGCCTGGGTGCGTCTGGATCAAGGGACGTCCTCATGACAGCAGAGAAGTACGGAGCAAGAAAGGGGTAGTGAAGACACTTAACAGTAAAATAGGACACATTGGCATAAATCCTCTCCACAAGAGGGGGTAAGTTGAGCTCCAACTGCATACTCACAATACGGGTAGAGAGAGAACATCCCAAGATAAATCTCATGACTCGATTCTGGAACTTTTCAAGTGGCTCGAGAGCTGGTTTAGGAAGTTGACACAAGGCAGGAGACAGATAGTCAACCACTGACCGAAGTAGTAGGATGTAGAGGGTCCTCGCCACTGGGATGGAGACTCCTGCAGCATTGTTGGCAAGCCACTTGACAGGTGCAAAGCGGGGCTCCAGACGGTCAAGAAGGCTCTTCACAAAGGGATGAATTTGTTGACGAGCAGGTAGAGCTGGGGTGATCCGGACAGGTGCACCTAAATACGTGTACTGTGTGCAGTGAGGGATGACATTACCACCCATGGCGAATGCGGGCAGTGCTCTGCAGTTGCGTGAAGTAAAAATCCTGCTTTTTTCTGGGGAGATAATAAGGCCACAGGAGGTAGCAGACACGTAAAAGTCATGGAGCATGTGCTGAAGGTCGTGAGTTGAGGTCGTGTGGATGCATATGTCGTCCGCATAGCAGGTAACTGTAGTACCGGGGATGACAGGAAGGAGGGAGAGTAGACGATGCATAAGGATACTGAATAGAAAAGGACTTAGCACACCCCCCTGAGGAGTACCCAGTTCAAGCCGTTCATAGGAGCTATACGACCCTTTAAAAAGGACGCTTGATGTTCTGTTGCAGAGATATCCCCGTATCCATTTCAGTATGTTCCCCCGAACTCCAAAGTCCACCAGCTGGTCAAGAATAATTTCCTTGTTGGCTATATCGAAGGCAGATTTGAGGTCCAGGAAGGCGACCACACTGGTGGGAGAAAGACGGGTGTAGAGTTCAGCGAGGCAGTGATGTGTGCTCCGTTGTGGGAGGAAACCATAAAGACTGGGGGAGAGTTTATCCTGTAGACGGTGCATGAGCCGGGCAAGAAGGATGCGTTCAAACACTTTGCTGAAGCAGGAGGTGAGGGAGATAGGCCTAAATTTGTCGGTTCCAGGTTTTGGTAGAGGAATAATAGTGCTTCTGGTCCAGGCAGAGGGCACATGCCCCAAGCAAAAGCAAAGATTGAAGAGGCGCAGTAGGGGGTTACCAGGAACTTTCTGAAGAAGACGGAGAACTTGATATGTAAGACCATCCTCCCCAGGGGCAGTAGCCTTAATCCTAGCAAGAGCACGTCGTAGTTCATCCTCTGTGAATGGGATGTCATCCTCTTCATCCGTCTGTAGTAATGCACCCATTAGGCGGAGGTTACGAACACTGCGGTGGGTGGAGAGTGCCTCTTGAACGTTCCCGGGAAGGTTGCAAGTTTGTGACTGTGCTGACCAGGTAGTAATGAGGTCCTGAGCGTACTCAAGTGGACTGTGGTGTAGAGCACAGGTGGGTTTCTTCTTGACAGCCTTCCTTATAAGATGCCACATAGTCCCAGCGCTAGTCTGATGGTTAATACTATCCGTAAATTTCTGCCAATACTCCGTGTGCACACACTTCTGCAAGGCAACTAGATCATCCCTCGCCAACTGATATTGGTGCAGGTGGTCAGGGGTGGGCTGTCTTTGAAAGGAGAGTCCAGCATCCACAGCTGTCCTTTCCGCCTGGGCAATACGCTGATCCAAAGTCCAGGAATGGGCCTCAGGGCGACGTGGAACGTGTGGTCTGAGAACATAATGCGTGTAGAAGTCATGTGTAGAATCCACCAGTGAGTTGTATAAGCTGTCTGGAGAAAGGAGATCAAAAGTGGGAAGGAGGTGAGAGATAAAGGAAATATAAGTGGGACAGTATTTGGGAGGGATAGAGATGCGGGTGCGGTGATGGTAGAGGGTAGCTGGAGTCTGAAGTATGGAGTATTTCAGGCTAAGGGCAACATGGTCAGAAAAGAGAGAAGGGATAGAAGAGCAGGAGACATTAGAGAGAGAGAGAGAGAGAGAGAGAGAGAGAGAGAGAGAGAGAGAGAGAGAGAGAGAGAAAGAGAGAGAGAGAGAGAGAGAGAGAGAGAGAGAGAGAGAGAGAGAGATATGCATATTTTTGTATTTAATTACTAAATTTATGCTTGTAGGGCTTTTATTTATCTTTTTCCACAATTATTCCTTTATTTACAATAGATCATCATTAAGATAAAACTATTTATGAAGATATATCTACTAATACAAAATATTGCCGAAATTTTGGCATTTATAGCCTTTATTTACCAAAAATAATCGTCATTTAAAATTGCAGCAACATTCCATCCATTCACATTAAATATATATATCTGGACAATCAAAAATAAAACGGCAATATGGCTTATTTACATTGGGTATTCATTTGATATATGAGACAAAGATTTATGGTATTAGTGATATGACTTAATTTCAGTGGCATCATTCATTTTTATGCACACACGAGAGAGAGAGAGAGAGAGAGAGAGAGAGAGAGAGAGAGAGAGAGAGAGAGAGAGAGAGAGAGAGAGAGAGAGAGAGAGAGAGAGAGAGAGAGAGAGAGAGAGAGAGAGAGAGTTCTAATGGACTTAATGTACTTGTTTATATTGTTAATAATAATAATAATAATAATAATAATAATAATAATAATAATAATAATAATAATAATAATAATAATAATAATAATAATAATAATATTAATAATAATAATAATAAAAATAATAATAATGCTAAAAATAATAATAATAATAATAATAATTATTATTATTATTATTATTATTATTATTATTATTAATATTATTATTATTATTATTATTATTATTATTATTATTATTATTATTATTATTATTATTATTATTATTATTATTATTGTTATTAAAAATATTATTATTATTATTATTATTATTTTTATTATTATTATTATTTTTATTATTATAATTATTATTATTATTATTATTATTATTATTATTATTATTATTATTATTATTATTATTATTATTATTATTATTATTATTATTATTAAACTGAAGGCCAAGAACGGTCCAAGCAAACATCGTAGAACATATTTAATTTATTTAATTTCCTTAAAATAAATCACACAACAACTTTTCAAACTTCCACTGTGTTCATAATCATGTACCTATGAAAGAGTGAAAAAGAATATATATATGAACAGTTACTCTAATCAAACACAATTATAGTTGTAAATAAGTAAAATTTGTATATACAGCACATTCACACAAACAAATTAATGAAATTTACATTTATCTAAACGTACGGAAGAGATTGAGATCACACACATATATATTGAGTTAAATGTAAAGTCTAATCCTGTGATAACATATCTTGGTTAGCAAGTGAGTTTATCAGTTAGGAAGAATATATAGCAGAAACAGGTGGGTGCCACCTCAGACACAAATTCGAATTTTTCCTTCAGGTTTGACTTTTGTTTTGTTGCATTTTTTTTCTTTTTCTTTTTATCCTTAAATAACCATGGTCAAGTTTTTAAGTTAAGATGTGTGTTACCAGAAAAGAGATAAACTGAGTCACTAAATAGCACTTATATGGAGCTATAAAAATTCTGTGTGAAGCTTAATTAAAAGTTTTTCTCTTTTTTTTCCTCTTTCTCGTCTTCTTTCTATATTCTGTGAGAGGGAGAACATAAAAATGACGCCATCTCTGTCCCAAACCTCTCCCAACCATGGGTCGGTAGGAGGGGTAGCCATTATGAGACTTAAACAGAAAATCAAGAATTTAGAGGCAATGGTTACAAGCCTTGATGGTAAAATTCGGAATATGGATGGAGAAATGAAAGAGAATGAAACACTCAGAGAGCAAATAAGATCTTTGGAGGAAGCAAATAAAGCACAAGGGCAGGAGAGAAAGGAACTAGAAAAAAGAATAAAGAAGCTGGAAGGAGAAAAGAGTCAACTAGAATCTAGAATTTCTAAACAAGAAGATAAAAACAAACAGCTGAATGACAACCTAAAGGAATTAGATGTTAGTTCACTGCTCTCTTCTGAGAGAGACGAGATTGCTGCTTGGAATGTCCAGATTAAGGAAAACATTGAACAGTTCAGAAAAGAGTTCCAGGAGCTGAATATGGAAAATGATGCCATGAAAACTTCCTTTGCTGATGCACTAAAGGGGAATGTGGCAGTAAAAGAGGCTGTAAAGGTGGTGGCACTGGAAAACATACAAACAGTTGACTATAAAGAGACAGTAATCAAAAAAATGAAAGACGTTGTGATGGAAAGGGCAAACCCACTCATCAGACAGGCACTTGATAAGGAAAAGACAGTGGTAATCTCAGGCATAAGCGAATCCCAGGAGCCAATATGGCAGGGGAGACTTGAAGAAAATGAAGCTAGGGTTGTAGACCTGATTAGAAAGCTTGGAGTAGTATGTGGTCCTGAGGATATTGTAAAAATACACCAACTAGGTAAATATTCGAGGGAAGGAAAGCCGAAACCAACAAAAGTAACCTTTGAGAGAGGGGAAACATGTAGGGAAATATTGTTGAGAAAAAAAAGTCTAAAAGACCTTCAAGAATTCAAAGAAGTGTTCATTAGACAATACAGAACACAGGAAGAGATGGGAAAGATCAAAAACTTGTTGCAAGAGGCAAGAAGGTTAAATGATGAAAGAAATGAAGAAGAGAAGAAAAATTTTCATTACAGAGTTCTTCCAGACAAAGGGGAGATAAAGAAGATAATGACAGAAGATCAGGGGATGGGGCCTCATTAAGATTGTTATACATAAATGCTGATGGATTAGCTGGTAAGGCAGTAGAATTAAAAGATAGGATTCACAACAGTAAGGCAGATATAGTAGCAATTACAGAGACTAAGTTGAGTGAGGACATAAACAGTGTCACAGTTTTTCCTAAGGGCTTCAGAATACTAAGGGTTGAAAGATCTGAGAGGACTGGTGGAGGGATAGCACTGCTCATAAGTGAAAGGATTCAAGTCGAAGAAATAAACTTGGCTATAGAAAGTGAGTTCAAGGAATTTCTTGTTGCTCGCATAAATACTGGGTCAGAGAGCATTATAATAACTGTTGTATACAACCCACCAAGGAACCAAAATAGGCTTGAAGTTTATGAGGAAAGTCATATAGGTACTATTGAAGTCATAAACTCAGTTGTTAACATGGCACGGGAAAAAAAATGTAGGATTTTGACTATGGGAGACTTTTATCAAAAAGAGATAGATTGGATAAATCTTGACCCACACAGTGGTGAGGACTCATTCGGGGCAAGATTCCTAGATTGCGTACAAGGGAATTTCCTACACCAACATGTAATGGAACCAACAAGGGCCAGGGGTGGGGATGAGCCATCACTACTTGATCTAGTGTTCACAGATAATGTGTTGGATATTGAAAAAATTGAGTCCACCAATTGGAAAGAGTGACCACTGTCTGTTGTTGATGGAGTATATCATTGAGGATATTCTTCCTGAGAGTAGAGGCACTGAGGACATGAGGAGGAACTATCCGAAAGGAGATTACATCAAAATGAATGAGCTTTTTGCAGTTATTGAGTGGAGAAACTTATTTTACAACAAATCCGTACAAGAAATGTATGACATCTTTTGTGAGAAATATGGGAAGATAGTAGATTGCTGCATACCTATCACCAAAGTAGGTGTAATTCATGCCAGAGAGAAATGGTTCGATAATGGGTGTAAAAGAGCTAAGGAGTGGAGAGACAAATGCTGGAAAAGGTATAGGAGGAGAAAAAACATAAATGCCTGGCAAACCTACAAAAGAGCAAGAAATGACTACCTAAGTAAAAGGAGAGAGGCAGAGAGAGACTATGAGAGGGACATCACCAGGAAGGCTAGAGAAAATCCCTAGCTTTTCCACAGCTTTATCAGAGGAAAACTGAAGGTAAAAGAACAGGTTTTAAGGCTAAAGAGAGCGGATGGAAGCATCACTGAGACGGATGAAGAGATCTGCAAAGAATTGAACAAGGAGTTTCAGTCAGTATTTACAGTAGAAAATACCCCACCCCCTCAGATTGCAGTGATAGAAGCTCAAGGGCCGGTATTAGAGAACATCAACCTTACAGCCACAGAGGTATGCAAAGCGCTGATGGATTTAGATGTTCATAAAGCTACAGGTCCTGATGACATATCCCCTCATGTGCTTAAAAAATGCGCAAACACAATATCAGTGGCACTAAGTATCATATTTAAGGAGTCACTGGAGTCGGGGGAGATTCCAAGATGCTGGAAACAAGCAAATGTGATACCTATCTTCAAAAAGGGAAGGAGGGATACGGCTCTGAACTATAGACCAGTTTCCTTGACCAGCATAGTTTGCAAAGTTATGGAGAAACTACTAAGGAAACATATCTCTCTTCACTTGGAATCCTTCAACTTTTTGTCAGTGAGGCAACATGGCTTCAGAGAAGGTAGATCAACAGTAACAAACTTATTAGAATTTTATGATGAGGTAAGCCAAATCTTACAGGAAAGAGAGGGCTGGGCAGATTGCATATTCCTAGACTTCCAGAAAGCGGTTGACACTGTTCCACATGGGAGACTTATTAGGAAGCTGCAATCAATGGCTAGAATAGGTGGAAATGTTTTGGAATGGATAAAAACTTACTTAAAAGGAAGGGAACAGAGGGTTAGAGTAAGACACTCAGTGTCTGAATGGAGAAGAGTTAGTAGTGGAGTTCCACAGGGTTCAGTTTTAGGGCCACTTTTGTTCCTTGTATATGTAAATGACCTACCAGAGTCTGTAAATTCATTCATGAATATGTTTGCAGATGATGCAAAGATTGTGAAGAAAGTAAAAAACGAGAACAATGGTAGAGAACTTCAGGAGGATCTAAATAATCTGCATGAGTGGTCAGAAAAGTGGCTAATGAAATTCAATACTTCAAAATGTAAGGTAATGAGAATGGGTACAAGTGCAAGAAGGCCCAAGCTTGACTACTCGGTGGCTGGAGTACAACTTCAAGAGACAGAAAATGAGAGAGATCTAGGAGTAAACATACTGGCAGATTTGTCTCCAGAAATACATATAAATGGCATAGTAAGGGCAGCATATGCATTCTTATCAAATGTAAGGGTAGCCTTCAGGCACATGGACAAGGAAATGTTCAGAAATATTTATGTAACCTATGTGAGGCCAAAACTCGAATATGCAGCCCCCTTTTGGAATCCGCACTTGAAAAAGCACATAGCTAAGCTTGAAAAAGTTCAAAGACATGCCACGAAACTGGTGCCAGAAATACGCAATCTCAGTTATGATGAGAGGCTGAGGGAATTAGACTTACCATCACTCGAAGCTAGAAGAGTGAGGGGGGATATGGTGACAGTCTTTAAATTCCTTCATGGTTATGATAGAGTGGATAGGGATCGATATTTTGATATGGCTGGCTCTAGAACTAGAGGTCACAGTTTGAAGCTTCGTAAGAAAACTTCTTCGCAGGATGTAAGGAAATACTTTTTCAGTGTAAGAGTAGTTGATAATTGGAATTCGCTAAGCGAGGAGGTAGTTAATGCTATCTCAATCCATAGTTTTAAGGACAGGTTTGATA